>BJCO01673227.1:0-14444 GCA_018326465.1 Flaveria floridana | reverse complement strand
AAATACACCTAATCGCGTAAATTGATATTTTACCCGGAATGAATCCTTTTAACGCAACTACTAAATACATGATGTATCATTAACATACCATAAATATTAAATGATATGATATTATACAAGTACTTATAAAATTTTAATGTATTTTAAAAAGTAAAGAGTAGAAGTATGAACATATGTAAAAATGCCAATTTTACAACAAATACTACCCAAATACCCAATACTAGTCAAAAGTTGAAAAATCAAACCATTCCACCATCACCTAGCAGTCCACCACCTCACCCCCTCAATTCTTCCTCTTTTCAAGATAAATCAAAGAAAAGACTTTTCCATGTTCGTTGACTTTGGTAAATTTGAGGATTTTCCTTTTGGTGATTATCTTTTTAAAGTGTTTAAAGTGACTTTGTTCCATTACTACTTTGAAATCTTTTTCCCTCCCTTTTAAACGTGAATTTGCATCAATATCACAAGAAGTATCAAATTTAAAAAGGGTGGATGACTATAAGTGGTGACATACACTTTACATATCCACCATACCCACATACTACACTTAATTCTCCTTTTTATTTCTTCAAAATTAGACCAAGGCACCCCCACCACCATTTCATTTGATTTCCAACTCATTTTCTACAAATCTTGGGTAATTCAACTGCCATTGTTGAAGACCAAATGATTTTTGAAGCTTCCAAGCATCCTACATCAACCCCTCTATCTTTTCTTGCTTATTATTAGTAAGAACACTCTGTTTTATTTATATATCTTTCATTTCATTATATTATTCACCTACTAGATCATATGCAACAATATTCATCCACAAAAGTCTTTCAGGTTAAAAATGGTGTTTTTTTTATCAACAAAAAGTTTCAAGGATTTAACCAAAACTAAATGATTATTCTTGATTTAAAAAGTAAAGGTTCATAGATCCATGTTTGACCAATTTACTAGTTGGTGATTTTATAAAAAGTCATAAGGGTTTGTTAAAATCCTAGAAAAGTCACAAAAGGGTTATGTTATGGTTATGTGATTTTAAACCTTTACAAGTATTACTATGAATGCTTATATATATATTCTTCGAGTTAGTGAGTGTAAATATATTATTACAGAAGATGGGTTATAACTTGGTGACAATTTGACCAAATTTACAAGTGTGGTTAAATATATATTAACATGAAACTTTAAAAGAGAACAATATGAACTCTATAACTATATATTATGTTAGTTTAAAAAGGATGGTTAGTAGATGACTTTTAACAAAGATGGCACATAATTTTATTGCTTATTTGACATGAGACTTAAAATATAAATTTATGGACTTTATACTATTAGTTATTTGGTTACTTAAAATATGGATTAAGACAAGTTAGTAAATTGACTAATTAATTTATTAAAAGAATTTACTTTATAATATACCAAAGTTACTTAATAAATTAAAGAAACCAAATTTAATATATGTCAAGAACTAGACAAAATAAAAGAATAATAATACTAAGAAAATAATTAAATAATTATTTTATGGACAAATATAAATATATTTATACATGGATGGTAAAATAATAAAACTAGTGATTTTACTTGGATGATAACATTTCATAATTTACAAGTAAAATAATATAATGTAAATAATATTGTACTTAAGAAAATAAGATTATTTCAAAACCCTAGCTTCTATAATTTTATATGTAAATTACATAACTAATTACTAAATACTCGAATTACGTCTCGGGTCGAGTCGAAACGATATTTAATTACTCAACTAATATGTCAACTTTAAGATACAAATATTTTTGAACACTTTCAAGTGAAGTATAATTTATTAACATTATTTTTATTAATATATACATTTCACAAATACCCACATTGTGTCGCCAACGGGTCGTCGAGTCAAACACTTTGCTATTGAGTGTGTGGATGAAATAGTTACTTGCTCACATTACATGTAGGAGCAATTACTTAGACATAAGTTGCCTTAATTATTTTAGGGCAAGCTTAGGTCGGTTTCCTCAAGCACTTTGGGTATTTACAAGTTTACATACTTGTTTACCCTTGTTAGGTGAGTTTCACGGCCCCATTTTTACTTATTTTCCTTTTGAGGGAGATTACATGCAAATTACTAATTTTCTTGGACACAGTTACTTGTCAATGATTTCACATGTTATATAAGTTGTTTACTTACCGTATGAAGTCCCCTGTTATCGGACCGTTAGTTTATTTCCCAAAGCAGGTAATCATGGATAGTACTATTGGGTTTGACTACCCCCACCCGGGTTAATTACCCTAACCTTGACTGGATGTCTAAACGGGTGCATTATTAGCCTGTTCACCCCGTGCTTATGGTAGGCACGGGTAGGGGCAATTTATTACAGTTACAGTCTAGCTTCGGTTGCGGTGCTTATATAATATTGTAGTATTGTATGATCGACAATCAAATCATGGAAAGGCTTGTGGTCCATTACATTGTTTACTATTACTTTAAAACTTGTGAACTCACCAACTTTATGTTGACATATTTCATGCATGTTTTCTCAGGTATTTGATATTTGCATCAAGTTAAGCTAGCTTGGGCCACATCGCATTTAGAGTCATTCATGCTGTTTGGGACATTTATTGCTTTATTTGTCATATTTCGAAAACAATTACATTAGTTCTACCGCTTCCGCAATTCAACTCTGAAAACAACTTTGTATTTTTAATCTTAATTGTAACGTATGTTTACCAAATCATGTAGTGGTCGATCAATGACTATGGTCTCCATGATGTTCACGCCCCGGGGAAACCGCCGTGATTGGGGGTGTGACAGATTGGTATCAGAGCCATTGGTTATAGGGAATTAGGTGCATCTAGTAGACCTAGACTATAACTGTATTTATACATTAACCTAACTTATATCAATTGTACTTGTGTGTTGCCTTGTCATAGAGATGTCTTCAGCCTCGATGCCGGTCTACATTTTTGATTCGGATGAGGAGTATGAGCCCACGTCCCCGACCTCTTCTACAGGATCCACATCTGTCCTTCCGACTCTTTCTCCCGATGCCCTTATTCAGCCGACTGATGCCATTGAGACTGAGACCCCTGCACCACCTGCTATCTCTGTCACCGAACCTACTCCTAACCCTACACTTGACACCCTAGAGGCATTACCTTCGACTCGGTTCTCCGAGCTACCACCTCCTCCTCCGGGCACGTATTGGTGGGCGTCTACACCTGAGATTCATGCCGACCTCCCAGATGAGCTCATCCCGGGAATCATGCGTATCATCGGCCCACAGCTCCTGATGGTCGTCCCACTGACCATGTCTTATATCTTTGTTGAGTCATCCCTGGTGTCTGCCCCCGTGACTACTGATCCTTGGCCAGTCGATCGCACTCCCGAGGCCACAGATCCCACCCCTCAGCCTGCTGACACCGAGGTAGTTGATCTAGATTCGGAGTCCATTGACCCAGCTTCCCAGACAGCCGATACCAACCCGGTCGACTCCGACCCGGTCGCCACCGACCCAGTCGACACCGACCCGGTCGACTCCGACCCGGTCGACTCCGATCCGGTCGACACCGATCCGGTCGACACCGATCCGATCGACTCCGACCTGGAGTTCTCCGAGGCCATTCCCACGCCCAGTTACCCCACCTCTCACCCTGCTGATCCTGCTACTCAGCCCATTAACCCGATTCCTCAACCCTCTGATCCGACTCCGCTAGCAGACCCTGACCCCCTCCGCCTCGCCCCCAAGCCTGCTGACCCCACCCCTATAGCTGCTAGCCCGAGCCGGTGACGGTAGACACTCACCGTATCTTTGGTCTGGGTGTACCACCGCCCTCTTACCGTCGCTATCGGACTCGCCCTGGGGGTGCGCTTCTTGCACACACTCCTAGGAAGCGGGTTCATGTTCCGATCTGTCCTACCACACCCATTCGAGAGTGTACTGTTGAGCCCGAGCCTGTGTCCAAAAGGCGCAGAATCGACATTCGTCAGTGGGGGTGGATGCCTAGCCGACTGGACGAGTGGAGAGACATCGAAGGTATTCCCTCCACCTTCGAGGTAGGCGAGTCATCGCGTACCCGACACCTAATTCCCTTCACTCAGGAGCCTGTGGAGCTCACCTTGCCTCTTCTCGTGGCACGATCTATAAGGCATGACCAGCAGCTTCATGAGCTATGTACTGAACTCACAGAAGTTCAGGAGACCTTTGACAGGGAGGACGTGGAGTGCCGATTACTAGCATTCGAGGAGGGCAGATACCTTGATGATCGGGCATTGCACACGATGCATAACCGACTTATCAGGGTACAGGAGGACATGTCATCCATGACGCAGAGAGTGGAGGCGGCAGAGCAGAGAGCTACCTAGGCAGAACAGTGCGCGATCGTGGCTGAAGAAAGAGTGTTGGGGATGGAAGAGCGCCTAGAGTCCACTACTGCATTTGCAGCCGTGTGCATGCTCATGGCCATGGCGGTTGTGCAGACAGGCGCATTCACTCATTTATTCCATTGATTGTCTATCATGAGCGGGATGTGCTCATGTAATATTGGATATTAACTTGTTATAGGAGTATGTACTCTAAGAATATTTTGTAATTTGTGCAATTTATTATCAAGTTATGTTATCTTTTATATATTGCGTGGTTGCTTGGTTGTTATGATTGTTTACTTTTGGTGTACATGTGTTTGACATTATTACATATTGTCTTATCTTGCTTATCATTATGATTTGAAGAAACATGCCATCGCGAAGGTGTAACATGCGGATATTTTCCTTGAAGCCGACGAAGGAAGAAAAATAAATAAAGTCCCAAGTCAGGGGACCAAACTCGCCAATGTGAGAAAGTCAGGTAAGTGGGGGTATTTAAAGGGAGAGGGCAGCCCTTACCCTCTCCGCACACTCACAAACATCAGCCATATAGAAAAGGAAGAGAGAAAAGGGAGAAGAGAAGAGAAAAGAATTGGTTCGGGTGGGTTCAAGTGTGCAAAATCATCGTGTAGCGGGTCTAAACGAAGCTCTTCTTCTTGGTGCAGTTTGTGTGAGTTCTAGGATCCCTATTTTACTCGTTTTCAACTGATTTGGGGCTGGAACACATAGTAAACCCGTTTCTGTATGTGTGTGTGTTTGACCCATTTGGATGTGTTTGCGTGTGATGCGTTTGGAGTTTGTTTCTGGGCTTGTGTGTGCTTGAATGGTGTTGTAGTATGCATTACTAAGGTTTAGGATGGTGGATTTGGGCTTAGAATCGGTTTGGATGAGCTTGGAGGTCGAAAATGGCATATTTGGTTCGGGATGAACTGCATTCTGCATTAGTTAGGGGTAGGCGACCGACTGGAGGCCATACGGCCGAGTGGAGTGCGATTGAAGTTCATTCGCACGATTGAGTCTCAGTCGCACGACTGGAGGGCCAGTTGCATGGGGAGTCATGCGACTGAGAGCCCATTCGCATAGTGTTCATCCGCATAAGGTCCATTCTCATAGTGTCCATCCGTATGAGGTCCATTCACATGATTGGGTGTTCATCCGCATTGGTGTTCATCCGTATTGGCCCATTCGCATGAAGTTCAGTCGCATGGTGGCCATGCGACTGAAGGGTGCCCATACACCCAAATAGGGCTGGTGTAAGTTTTGATGTGAAAAGCGTAGCTTAATTTCTAACTTTCGGGGGAAAGTGTAGATGTAAGTTTTGACGTGGAAGCTCCCGTAAGTTCAAGTAACATGATTGTTGGGGTTTTAGGGGGCATGTTGGGCATGATGATGTTGCATGTTTATGCGTGATGTATGTTACGTATGTATGATGATGCCCTGTATGATGTTGCTACTGTGTATGTTGATGTTCCTTATTATGATGAATGTTTATCTTTCCCGTGGCTGTACGTGTTATGTTAATAAATGAAACGAAAGTATTATGTAACGTAAAGTGAAAGATAACGAAAAGAGGAACGTAACAAGAGAATGCATGCATTAATGAATGAATGAATGAATGTAAGAAAGGCTTGCAAGCAAATGTACGGAGGTGCACACCCAATGAAGGTGTTAGCTCAATGATGTGCGGGTTAGCTACCCCGAAGGATGCACACTGGGTCCAATCTTTGTGATTGACCATATGTATGGGATCCTAGCCACTTGCCCTAGGTGACTGGATCAGCTTCATGCACAATGTTCGTGGTTTAATTACCACAAGTCCAGCATCAGCTTCGTGCATAATGTTCGGGGTACAGCATATGACATTGATCCAAAATGAAAGAGAAAAGATAAGTGGTGGATGTACTTACCCTAGGTACTGGAGCCAGCTCCGTGCCCAATGTTCGAGGTCTATGAAAAACCTCAGGCTCAGTTACCCGCTTCGTGCACAATGTTCGAGGTAATGTACATGTCATCGAAAGTAATGAACGTACGAATGAAAGTAAGAATTTATGAACGAACGTGAATGAAAGTAATGAATGTGAATGGTAATGACGTACGTTGAATGAACGAAAGTTAAAGAATGAACGAATGAAAGAAATGAACAGACGAAATATAATAACACTGTACGAAATGGGATCCATGTCACTCGACCTTAGTAATCATGGCTGCGTGCCATGAAGAGGGTAAAGTTTGACGGGATCTAGTTAGAAGTAAAATATAATGAATGATGAAGATAATAATGATATTATCTATGTGTACGTAGGATGTATGAGTGCGTGAAATTAAAGAAGCGGTTTTTTAATGAAAGTAAAGTATTTTATTTACAAAACTAGAACTCACTCAGCAACGCTGACTTTTTATGTGTTTCCAGTTGGCAGGTAACGTTACTGAGGATTGCACCGACTGGCTACTCAGCTCTTTTGGATGGCATCCAATTATATAATGCTTTTATGATGTAATGCAATAATATATATTTTGTAATTGATTAACGATGTATTATTTTGCAAAAGCTTTAATTATGAAATGAGATGTCATTTTGATTATTTCCGCTACGATGTTTTATATAAGATAAACACAAATGTATGTTTTGTGCAATGATCGACCAGCTGTAAGCGCTCCAGGAACGGGGCCTTACAGAAGGAGAAACGTCAGAACCATTGTGGGAAGTGGTACTCCCATGGTAGCAGAGGCTATCAAACAGCTTGTGGCATAACGGGTGGCGGATGCAATCACACATCACCAGGCGAATCACAGTGCAGGAGGATCTGAAATAAATGGAGGCAATGCCAGCGGCGCGGGAGGTATTATAATGTCTGGAGTAACTGGAGACCTAAGATACAAAGGTCATTGTTAATGTTTAATTATTATTAATGTGATTAAACCTACAACACAGGATCTGATGCCAACAACAAAAGTTGCTCCTACAAGACGTTTCTAAACTGTAAACCGTTTAACTTTCACAGTAATAAAGGATTCGTTGGTTTGGTCCGCTGGATAGAGAAGATGGAGCCTGTTCAGCGACTTAGTAACTGTGCTGAGGAGAATAAGACGAAATTTGCCACCTGTACCATTGAAGGTCAAGCACTCACTTGGTGGAATGCTCATGCCCAAACTTTAGGTATTGACGCTGCCTATCAAATCACTTGGGATGAGTTGAAACAAATGCTGACCGATGAATACTGCCCCTGGAATGAATTGCAAAAACTTGAGGTTGAATTCTGGAACCACACCATGAAGGGTGTAGAAGTTACAAGCTATAGCACCCGATTTCATGACCTTAATCGTCTACGCCCTCACATGGTTAACCCAGATTTCAAACATGTGGAAAGGTTCATTTGGGGTCTTGCACCCCAAATCCAGAGCATGGTCACCTCATCCAAGCCAGCCACCATCCAAGAGGCTGTCAAGATTACCCATGACCTGACTGATCAAGCTGTACGTTAGGGAGTGTTTATGAAGAAGACGGTTGTGGAAAAGAACTATGACAACAAAAGAAAATGGTACAACAATCATGGTCGAAATGCTCCGCACCAAAACCAAAAGCAAAACAAACAAGAGGTTGTTAGGGCTTTCACTGATGGCCCATCTGAGAAGAAGGAAAAAGGTGGGTATGCTGGAAACCTACCTAAGTGCAACAAGTGTAACTTTCATCACCAAGGTGCATGTAGGGATTCCATGTGCCAGAAATGCAAACGTTTTGGTCATGCGACTAAAGACTGCCGAAAGCCCAACCCTGCTCCTAAAACGGGAAACAATCGTGCGTGCTTCGAATGTGGTGTTACCGGGCATTTTCGCAAGGATTGTCCGAACTTGAAGCAAACTGGTGGAAACAACGCACATGGTCGAGCTTTTGTGATCGGAGCTGGAAAAGCTCGACAGGACCCGAACATTGTTACGGGTACGTTTCTTGAAAATAATCTCTATGCATCTATCCTATTCGATACAGGTGCCGATAGGAGTTTTGTGTCTAGCGAATTTAGTCCATTGCTTGAAATTACTCCTACCCGTTTGACTTCTAAGTATACAATAGAGTTAGCTGATGGTAAGTTGATCGAAACCGACAAAATCATACAAGGATCCATTCTCAACTTGGCGGATCACACGTTCGATATAGATTTGCTACGTGTAACCCTAGGGAGTTTTGACATTGTTATTGGCATGGATTAGTTATCGGAAAACCAAGCGGAAATCGTTTGTCGTGAGAAGATCGTTCGCATTCCACTTCCGAGTGGAGAGACTATATCGATTCAAGGAGAAAAGTATGGTATGATGTTAAGGATCATTTCATGTATGAAGGCTCGGAAGTACTTACGAAAGGACTATCATGCAATCTTGGCGCACGTAGTGGAGAAGAAAGCCGAAGAGAAAAGAATCGGGGCTATACCCATCGTGCGAGACTATCCAGAAGTCTTTCCCGAGGACTTGCCAGGGCTCCCACCTCAAAGTCAAGTCGAATTTCAAATTGACCTGGCACCTGGAGCTGCACCACTAGCATGATCCCCATACCAACTAGCACCGTCAGAGATGCAAGAGTTGTCTAATCAATTACAGAAATTGTTAGATAAAGGATTTATAAGACCAGGTTTCTCACCCTAGAGAGCCCTGGTTTTATTTGTTAAGAAGGATGGATCTTTTTGAATGTGCATCGACTACCAAGAGTTAAACAAACTCACTGTTAAGAACCGGTACCCTCTCCCTCGAATCGACGACTTATTCGACCAACTTCATGGATCTAGTTACTACTCGAAGATTGGCTTACGTTCGGGATATCACCAATTACGAATCCAAGAGGAAGACATCTCCAAGACCGCCTTTCAAACTTGTTATGGCCATTATGAGTTCATGGTCATGCCATTTGGGTTAACCAATGCACCAGCTATATTCATGGATCTCATGAATAGAGTGTGCAAACCCTATTTGGATAAATTCGTGATCGTCTTCATCGATGACATTCTAATATATTCACGAACCAAAGATGAGCATGAACAACATATAAGGTTAATCTTGGAACTACTCAAGAATGAGAAATTATACGCGAAATTCTCAAAATGCGACTTTTGGATCCAAGAAGTGCAATTTCCCAGGCATGTGGTTAATGAGAAGGGAATACATGTTGACCCATCCAAGATAGAAGCTATTAAAAGCTGGGAAGCACCTAAGACCCCGACAGCGGTGCGACAATTCCTAGGTTTGGCAGGTTATTACCGACGCTTTATCAAAAATTTCACCAAAATCGCCCAACCATTGACAACCTTGACTCAGAAAGACAAGAAATTTGATTGGAGTGATAATCAAGAAGCAGCGTTCCAATTGTTAAAGCAAAAACTATGTTGCGCGCCAATTCTGTCTCTACCAGAGGGAAACGATGGTTTTGTAGGGTACTGCGACGTATCACGACAAGGACTTGGCTGTGTCCTAATGCAACACGACAGAGTTATTGCTTACGCGTCACCACAATTAAAAGTGCATAAGGAAAACTACACCACTCACGACCTCGAATTGGGAGCTGTTGTTTTTGCACTAAAGATTTGGCGACACTACCTGTATGGTACCAAGTGTACTATATTCACCGATCATAAAATCCTTCAGCACATCTTCGATGAGAAGGAACTAAACATGAGACAACATAGGTGGGTTGAGTTACTAAACGATTATGACTGTCAGATTCGTTATCAGCCTGGAAAAGCGAATGTTGTAGCAGATGCTCTGAGCAGGAAAGAACGAACCAAAACTTTACGGGTGCGATCATTGGGAATGACGATTCATATGAGACTAACTACTCAAATTCGTGAAGCTCAGTCTGAAGCACTAAAAGAACATGATTTGAAAAATGAATCTCTTCGCGGCATGGATAAGCAATTTGAGATCAAGTCTGATGGAGCTCAATACTTTATGAACCGAATTTGGGTGCCAAATTATGGGAACTTAAGGGAACTTGTAATGAACGAGGAACACAAATCAAGATACTCCATCCACCCGGACTCTGATAAGATGTATCAGGACCTGAAGGAGTTATATTGGTGGCCTAACATGAAAGCTGACATAGCCATTTATGTTAGCAAGTGCCTGACGTGTTCGAAGGTTAAGTCGGAGTATCAGAAACCATCAGGATTACTGTACCAACCGGATATTCCGCAATGGAAATGGGAGCAGATTTCCATAGATTTCATCACAAAACTACATAAGACATCCACCGGTTATGATACGATTTGGGTAATTATGGACCGACTGACAAAGTCTGCTCACTTTCTACCAATAAGGAAACTGATAAAATGGAAAGGTTCACAAGGTTTTATCTCAAGGAGGTTGTTTCGAGACATGGAGTACCAACTCCATTATCTCTAATCGAGACAGTCGATTTACCTCGAGATTTTGGCAATCATTACAAAAGGCCTTGGGTACACGGTTGGATATGAGTACCGCATACCACCCTCAAACAGATGTTCAGAGCGAACGGACCATTCAGACATTGGAAGACATGCTTAGAGCTTGTGTTATAGACTTTGGAAACCATTGGAATACTCATCTACCCTTAGCTGAGTTTTCTTACAATACTAGTTATCACACAAGTATCAAAGCCGCACCGTTTGAAGCACTATACGGAAGGAAGTGTCGATCACCACTATGTTGGACAGAGGTTGGCGATAGTCATCTCACTGGTCCCAAGATCATACACGAGACCATGGAAAAGATCGCTCAGATTCAGAACCAACTCAAAGCCGCCCGTGACCGTCAGAAAAGCTACTGCTGACATGAGACGTAAACCATTGGAATTCCAAGTAGGAGATAAGGTCTGACTTAAAGTCTCACCATGGAAAGAAGTCATTCATTTTGGAAAACGTGGAAAGCTAAACCCTAGATACATTGGACCATTTGAAACCCTAGCCAGGATTGGTCCTGTAGCTTACAAGCTCAGACTTCCTCAAGAACTTAGTAGTGTTCATGATACTTTCCACGTGTCAAATCTAAAGAAGTGCCTATCGGATAAAACCCTGGTTATACCACTCGATGAGGTTCAGATTGATGAACAACTTTATTTTATTGAAAAACCCGCGGAGATCCTAGATCGAGAGGTAAAGAAGACGAAACAAAGCCACATTCCTATAGTAAAGGTCCGATGGAATTCCAGAAGAGGAACCGAATTTACTTGGGAACGTGAAGATCAAATGAATCTCAACTACCCTTACTTGTTTGAAACCCTGGCATCTGCAGACAACCCTAACTGAATTTCGGGACGAAATTCTTTCTAACATGGGGAGTATGTGACAACCGGCAATTTCAGGTCAATACCCGACCCTGACTTGGTTATAACTACACCTATAATACTTGATTTTCAATAGAATTCCTATTATTGAAGTCGTTTTATGCATTGCAAAATTTCATGTATTACATTTCATGCATCGGTGATTTGGTGTAATTACCATTTTTACACGCGATACAACTGACACACACACGAACGTTGGTGATAACTAATATATGTGTACTAATAAATACTTTAAGGTGTTTTAAATTATTTTAGATTCCATTGTTCCAAAGCATTTTAGATTCCAAATTAAATATATTGGAAAAACTAAAATTTATAAATACACCTAATCACGTAAATTGATATTTTACCCGGAATGAATTCTTTTAACGCAACTAATAAATACATGATGTATCATTAACATATCATAAATATTAAATGATATGATATTATACAAGTACTTATAAAATTTTAATGTATTTTAAAAAGTAAAGAGTAGAAGTATGAACATATGTAAAAATACCAATTTTACAACAAATACTACCCAAAAACCCAATACTACTCAAAAGTTGAAAAATCAAACCACCACCACCTCACCCCCCTCAATTCTTCCTCTTTTCAAGATAAAGCAAAGAAAAGACTTTTCCAAGTTGGTTGACTTTGGTAAATTTGAGGATTTCCCTTTTGGTGATTATCTTTTTGAAGTGTTTAAAGTGACTTGGTTCTATTACTACTTTGAAACCTCTTTCCCTCCCTTTTAAAGGTGAATTTGCATCAATATCTCAAGAAGTATCAAAATTAAAAAGGGTGGACGACTATAAGTGGTGATATACACTTTACATATCCACCATACCCACATACTACACTCAATTCTCCTCTTTATTTCTTCAAAATTCGACCAAGGCATCCCCACCACCATTTCATTTGATTTCCAACTCATTTTCTACAAATCTTAGGTGATTCAAGTGCCATTGTTGAAGACCAACTGATTTTTGAAGTTTCAAAGCATCCTACATCAACCCTTCTATCTTTTCTTGTTTGTTATTAGTGAGAACACTCTGTTTTGTTTATATATCTTTCATTTCATTATATTATTCACTTACTAGATCATATGTAATAATATTCATCCACAAAAGTCTTTCATGTTAAAAATGGTGTTTTTTATCAACAAAGAGTTTCAAGGATTTAACCTAAACTAAATGATTATTCTTGATCTAAAAAGTAAATGTTCATAGATCCATGTTTGACCAATTTAGTAGTTGATGATTTTATAAAAAGTCATCAGGGTTTATTAAAACCCAAGAAAAGTCATAAAAGGGTTATGTTATGGTTATGTAATTTTAAACCTTTACAAGTATTACTATGAATGCTTATATATATTTTTCAAGTTATAATTAGTTAGTGAGTGTAAATATATTATTACAAAAGATGGGTTATAACTTGGTGACAATTTGACCAAAATTACAAGTGTGATTAAATATATATAAACATGAATTTTTAAAAGAGAACAATATGAACTCCATAACTATATATTATGTTAGTTTAAAAAGGATGGTTAGTATATGACTTTTAACAAAGATGGCATATGATTTTGTTACTTATTTGACATAACACTTAAAATATAAATTTATGGACTTTATACTATTAGTTATTTGGTTACTTAAAAATGGATTAAGACAAGTTAGTAAATTGACTAATTAATTTATTAAAAGGATTTACTTTATAATATACCAAAGTTACTTAATAAATTAAAGAAATCCTAATTTAATATATGTTAAGAACTAGACAAAATAAAAGAATAATACTACAAAGGAAAAATAATAATACTACTAAGGAAATAATAAAATAATTATTTTATGGACAAATATAAATATATTTATACATGGATGGTAAAATAAGAAAACTAGTGATTTTACTTGGATGATAACATTTCAAAATTTACAAGTAAAATAATATAATGTAAATAACATTGTACTTAAGAAAATAGGATTATTTCAAAACCCTTGCTTCTATAATTTCATATGTAAATTACATAACTAATTACTAAATACTCGAATTACGTCTCGGGTCGAGTTGAAATGATATTTAATTACTCAACTAATATGTCAACTTTAAGATACAAATATTTTGAAACACTTTCAAGTGAAGTATAATTTATTAATATTATTTTTAGTAATATATACATTTCACAAATACCCACATTGTGTCACCAACGGGTCGTTGAGTCAAACACTTTGCTATTAAGTGTGTGGATGAAATAGTTACTTGCTCACATTACATGTAAGAGCAATTACTTACACATAATTTGCCTTAATTATTTTAGGGCGAGCTTAGGTCGGTTTCCTCGAGCACTTTGGGTATTTACAAGTTTACATACTCGTTTACCACTGTCAGGTGAGTTTCACGGCCCAATTTATACTTATTTTCCTTTTGCAGGAGATTACATGCAAATTACTAATTTTCTTGGACACAGTTACTTGTCAATGATTTCACATGTTATATAAGTTGTTTACTTACCGTATGAAGTCCCCTGTTATCGGACCGTTAGATTATTTCCCAAAGCGAGGTAATCATGGATAGTACTATTGGGTTTGACTACCCCCACCCGGGTTAATTACCCTAACCTTGACTGGAGGTCTAAACGGGTGCATTATTAGCCTGTTCACCCCGTTCTTTTGGTAGGCACGGGTAGGGGCAATTTATTTCAGTTACAGTCTAGCTTCGGTTGCGGTGCTTATATAATATTGTAGTATTGTATGATCGACAATCAAATCATGGAAAGGCTTGTGGTCCATTACATTGTTTACTATTACTTTA
>BJCO01673225.1:0-12674 GCA_018326465.1 Flaveria floridana | reverse complement strand
GAGGAGGAACATAGTTAAAGTACTGACTTTCGGGGGAAAGTGCAGATGTAAGTTTTGACGTGGTAGTTCCCGTAAATACTTGTAAGATGACCATTGAGGTCTCATAGGGTAGATTGGTCATGATGATGTTTCATGTTTATGCATGATGTATGTTATGAATGTATGATGATGCCCTGTATGATGGTGCTATCTGTGTATGATGATGTTCCTTGTTATAGTGTATGTTATCTTTCCCGAGACTTTACGTGTTATGTTAAAGAATAAAACGAATGTATTATGTAACCTAAAGCGAAAGATAATGAAAGAGGAACATGATGAATGAATACATGCATTAATAAAGAATGAGAGTAAGAAAGGCTTGCAAGCAAATATAGGAGGTGAGCGACCTTGTTGTTACAACAGACTCGAAAAGGAATCCTTGTCTTTCGGCCTCAGTAATCGTGGTTGTATGCCACGAAGAGGGTAAAGCTTGACACTGTGATTGACCATTTGTATAGAATCATTACTGCATATCCTAGGTACTATGGCCAGGAGGTGCGATGCACCGTTATAAAAGGTCTATGATAGGCCTAGGTCTAGTACCACGAAACAAAAGGGTATTGCATATGGCAATGGTACACCTAAACTTTACCTTATGTACTATGGCTAGGAGGTGCGGTGCACCGTTATAGAAGTTCTATGATAGGCCTAGGTCCAGTACCACGAAAAAGAAGGGTAAGGTTTATGGGTGATGGAAAGAAAAGAGGTAACGATGAAAGAGTAAGAATGACAAGAAAGTACGATGAATGAACAAAAGTTGAAGTAATGAACGAATGAAAGAAATGAACAGACGAAATGTAATAACAGAGTACGAAACGGGATCCTTGTCACTCGACCTCCGTAATCATGGCTGCGTACCATGAAGAGGTTAAAGTTTGAAAGGATCTAGATAGAAGTAAAAGATAACGAATGATGAAGATAATAATGATATTATCTATATGTACGTATGATGTATGATTGAATTAAAGTAAAGTAACGGTTTTAATGAAAGTAAAGTATTTTATTTATAAAAACTAGAGCTCACTCAGCAACGCTGACTTTTTATGTGTTTCCAGTTGGCAGGTAAAGTTGCTGAGGATGGCACAGGGCGCCTACTCAACTCTTTTTGGATGGCATTCTTTTGTATAATGTTTTTTCAATGTAATACGAACAAACGAGGTTTTGTAATGACTGTTGTATTAACTTGCAAAAGCATTTATATAGAAATAAAAGTTATGTAAATGTTTCTGCTGCAACGTTTTAATGTAAACGGATGAAAAATATATATTTTATGTGCGATGACTGACCAGCTGTAAGCGTCCTGGGAACGGGGCCTTACACAGGAAGTGTCAGGCATGACCCCGTGTTAAATAGGCCATGACCCCGTGTTTGAGGTGGGGCACGGACCATGACTCATGGGGCACGACCCCGGGACTCATGGGGCACGACCCCGGGACTCATGGGGCATGGCCCTGTGTTTACTTTTGGAGAACAACACTTTTGTCGTAACGGATGTCCAAACACGGGGGTGTGCCATTTTAAACACGGGGGTGTGTTTAATGCAAGTCATGGGGGCGTGTCTAATGAGGCATGACTCTATGCTTGGACTTCAAAGCTTGGTCTTCTTCAAATTCTTGTTAAATTTGCTTCTTTTTTCCATCTTGCCGTTTTGAACATCTGAAAATACAATTTCACATTTTTAAGTACATTTGTATCAATTTTAGGAAGATATTAAGGAATAATTGATATGCTTTTGATAGGGTTTTTATGTGTAATTTAGAGCACATCAAACATCCCCACACTTGAACTTTGCTTGTTCTCAAGCGAAATCACTTAAAATGACAATTCTACCAAAAACCAAATAATGAAATGATAAATACGACTTTTGGGAAATTTGTTTATCCAAATGTAAACATTTTAAGCATATGTAGAATGATATCCTAGCAAGCAATAGATTAGTTAGTAATGATTATTAACATGTAAAAATCCACACTTCTCACAAGGTGCACTGACATTTAGCTAAATATATGGAGTCATAATCAAGGATAATTATGACTAATATACTCAATTGACTAGTATGAATAGGTGTGAAATCATATACTTATTAAGGGATCAATCTCCACCTACTTATATATTTACTTGTATGAATTATTAGGTCTTTGATGGGTTGTAACTTGGCTTGGGCTCGGGTATGGATTGTTTGGAAACAGTGGCTAAATGCTAAAGATGATGGTCTTGGCTTATTTTTCTACATAAATTATAAGAAAAACAGTAAACGGTTCCTTATACAATACTTCAAGCTAGAAGATATATGCTAACTTGAGGACTCATTTAAGGTCTAACTGTTAAGACCATATTTTGCTTTCAAAAAGCTTACTTCATCTTTCACCTTAAGATACACAAAATTGTCATTTTGTAAGAATCGTTCGGCTTGAAGCCTAATAGCATCCAATCAGATAAGTTTCGTGTATTCGTATTGGGACTCGGTTCGGTTCTTTTTGCATTTTCCATTATGGGAGTTGTTCCCATAGTTCGGACATCTTTTGTATCGTTTTACCCGCCTCTTTATAGAGCTTTTTGAAATTCCACAAAAAGGTAGAACTTCCTTTTTTCTCCATTTCTTTCTTGCATCCAAAGTGAGGTTAAAAATTTGTTCTCTGATTTTTTGGGGAAGTCCTGATTTTGCATGGTGAAGGCAATAAAGTAAATTAAAATCAAAAGAACCAAAATTTTCTTTTCTTTTCTCTTTTTTTTCATAATAATAATCCAAAAACACGTCTTTAATGAAAAATATGTTTTGTTGAAGGCTTTTTGGTTAAGTGACTTAGTGGTTCAGGTGATCAAGAAATAAAACATTTAAGCTCAACGAAACTAACAAGGGTTAATGTTTGGATAAGTAAAATTATAAGAAAAATCATTAGGGCTTGAATAATTAAAGGTTCCTAATGCCTAAATTATTTTTATGCAAAAAATGTTAATTAAGGTCTTGAAATATATACCCAGAGCAAGTTCTAATCACACATATCATAAGGCACACTTAATTAAATTCAGAATGAAAATAGAATTGCATAAAAGTTATTTAATTCTAATAATAAATTCACATACGGATGAAATTGAGTAAAAGTGTTTCATTTTACATGTTTAAATATATTTACTAAATCATTGCTTTTAAGGATATCAAAAAAGATTTTCAGAGTTTATTTGGATTTCATTTATTTACTTATTTATTTCCCAAAAACATGTATTTATAATTTGGTATATTAACAACTTTTTAAAGTTTTGATGTTTTTTCATAAAAATTAATGGTTATGTTATTTTTATAAAGATTTTAAATTTGAACCTTTTTTTAGATTAGTGTCAAATGTGTAAAACCCCATCCCCACACTAAAAATTCATTATCCTCAATGTGATTAATAATTTAAAACATGGAATGGTAATGGAATAACTCACCTAAAAACGTTGAATTGGACACTTGTGCTCGGTACCCATAGTCGCCTTAAATTGTGAGAATTATCGGGATCACCTAAAATATTATCAATTTATTGAAAATATTAATATTCTAAACATAACAAAATAAAATAAAATGACATAAATTAAAAGATAGATTTGTATGAAACAGTTGTGCCCTAGCCCCCGGAAGTGATACGGTTTTCAAGGGTTGCACGATCGATGTTAGTCTCACAATATAAGATTATCTGACAAGCTCACTTAATCTCACTCAGTTTAATGAAGCAGAATCTCTAACTAAGTTCACAAGCAATATAATAAGTTAATGAAAACGAATGAACATAAGAATAGTTTTTCAAGATACTTGTATATATTACTTCTCAACTCAATATTACTCTCAAGCATAGTTACAGAGTTACAATGAGAAACTATATATACTACTATCTATAGCTGGTTATACTTGGATAATCAGTTAGAATGTACAACTAGACAAATGCTATAATGCTAAAAGTAATTCATCTAAGATAAAATACTATCCTAGATTAGGTAGTCATGCCAAGTCCATGACATATCTTTTGTCACCAACTAAAATTGGTAACTATACTAACTGATAATGGTGAACAGTGGATTAAAGTATGGTCAACTATATGGGTGTGGAAAAGGGCCATACAGTTTATCAGAGGTTACAACTGATGTCAGACATACCATACTTATGTCCACTGGTTCATAGTTGGTTCTTCTGAAGATAAATGGCTTCGGAAGAATAAGTTCTTCCGATGCCATTTATACTTCAGAATAATCAACTTCTTCCGAGTCTTCTACAAGTCTTCATTGAGAACTACTTAGTCTTGGGAGACTAAGTTCTACCTTTGGAAATTCTTCATATTTAAGCTTCGGAAGATCTTTGACTTGTCTTCAGAAGAGTAGCTTTGTCTTCGAAAGACCAATTCAATTGTACATCAAAATCTTATAAGTGTTGTTTGGTTGCACCAGCCTCATATGATCCAATAAGGGCTTTATGGCGGGATACCCCCCCACTCGTGATACATCCAATTCCTCATATACGTGACATCATTGTTTAGGTCATCGACTCGGGAATACAGATTTCGACTTGATTGAATGCTTGTTATGCATATTCAAATGATTGCCTTGCATGGTTGCTGGTGGTTTGGATTGCCTTATACAGGTCTAACATACTAAAGAATTCACCGGTGTGTGAGCTGGAAACCCCAGCTTCTTAGTGTTGTGTCGGCATATCAAGGTCCATGATGATTTCTTCGAGATCCGTCGGATCCCATATTTGTCCCTTTTTGTCCATAAACCTCGGCTGTCCATTTGGTAGGATTGTGATCATGTACATACTTGTGCAAATGCTCAAATCCAACAATCCTAACATCACTCCTTTAGTTCGCTCACATATAAGTTTAGAATCTAGCTTCCTCCAAACATGGGTGTCGGAGCACCTGCAGTTGCATTCCTGGCAAACAATTACAAAACAAATACCTAACATTGGATAGTAGATGATTCACCATACAATATAAAATGAATATGGCTCTCAAACTAACAACTCTCTCGCTTTGACCACGAGCTGTTAGTGAATGGCTAAGTAGACGGTGTGTGTAAAGTAGCAGCGGGTCCCATATCTGACTGCTTTTGGTTTTACTCGAGTCAAACACCCATGTTCCAATTCTCTCCCAGAATGCATTTCGCATGGCACCACTCTCTTCATCTTTACTTTCATCGTCTAGAAAGGTGGGGTGTGGTGGCATTCCTGGTATTACTTCCTCCTTCATTTCTTGTTCCATATAGATACCTATATAGACGCCAAATAAAGCGATGGATGTTTTTGGCCAACGTCACCCAAGTCTAAATGACACTGTTTGATCATCCCACGAGTCAGAGTCTTTCATGCTGAATCTAAAGGATGCCAAAAATTCAAGAGTTAGTTCATAAACAGAAGGTTTGTTTTGTGAAAACAGACCATTTTCACTGAATACTCAATAAATTATTGGATCTTTCTAACTGTCCAACGGCCTCCAAGGTTTCTTTATCGACTTGTGGATGTGATCTTTTGGCTTTCTGTAACAGTCCTTATAACCTGTCATGACACCACCTTTCATGGCTCCCCTCAAATTATAGATAGGGATGATTCATGATCCTGAAATTTTAAACAAATAAGTTAACCCATACAAAATGAATTTCTTGAATAGTTTTGTTATGTCAGTAAACAGACACGGGTTTAATGAGACATCACACCACATTTGTTAAATTCATGTTTAAAAATAGTTAAAATTTTGACATTCAAGAAAAAATGTTAAACATGGGGGGTGTGCCTTGTGAAACATGGGGGTGCGGTTAACATTTTAGGTGTGAAATTTTGACTCGAGCACAGCTGGTTTTATTTGTAAACCTTTGATTAAAAATGGGTTTAACATTTTATTGCTTTAAAAGTCAAAGATTACACATGTATCATTTTAATCACTTGTTAATAATTCAAGTTACTCAAAATACATAAAGTGTTAACACCACCCGTTTGACAAACTAAACCCTTGTAACTTGAATGTACTTAACAATGATTCAACCACAATTTATGAAGATAGTCATGTTAACAACCTAAGGAAAATCATAAACAATAATAAACTTAACTTAAACACAATCATTAATATACTAATTACCTACTAATATAAATATGAACAAGAAGACTTAAAGTGTTCATTATTCCATATAACATTCATTACAAGGTTTTACATATAATGGCTAGGATTTCGGTTGTTTAGAGACCTAATCACCTAACTACATGTAAATGACCATCATTATAACTAGAAACTAACAATTCTAACCTCTTGGATAATCAACCTTGAAAGAAAATGGAAGAACTGCTTGAAAATAAGAAAGGAAAATGAAAAGGACGACGAACATGAAAGTGAATGTGGAAGATAACTAGCATGCCTTCGGTTTTTAACATTCAGAATTTATAGGGAACAAGACAAATTGCTAAAACAAGTCAGATGGGGGCGTGCCTCCTTAGGCACGGGGACGTGCCCCCCTTGTGCTACCGTGTTTCAGTTTTTGTTGTTTTGTTTTTCTACGTTGCGTGTTATGTTATTTTCCCAGTTAAGTTTTATCACTTCCAAATCATTAGAAAAGGTACAAAAATATTCCTAGAGTTAATTAAAACAACCATATGACAATTACATTTCCTAAGGTCCTATGGTTACACGATACGTTAAAGCCGAGAGTCTAAGACTGCAAAATTAGACGTCTTAACGCGTGCTAGTGCCATAACACATCCCAAAATGATTCTATAAGAAGCCTCCACACATTTCATATGGAAGGTTTGGGATGGGATAGTGTGAAGTGTGGTTGCTTAATTCCTCAAGCTGACGGTTGACAAAAACGAGTTCTTCGCCTATCTCTTGAACTTTTGATGAGTTCAGGTAGGTGTTGGGATGCGACTAGGTTCATTTCAGTCAATTGCTTGATTAGGTCATGTAACTTGAAGAACTCAATTTCGATTCTCCAGCGCGACCCTTCCTCGCACTTAGTCTTCATTAGGGCGGAGGTGTAATTCCTCCAAGAAGATCTTAGTTGGTCCATTAGTATAAGGTTTCAAACGACGTCCATTTACCTTGAAACTTTAACTGTCGTAGTTCTCAATTTCAATGGCACCGTTCGGAAAAACGTTTCAATTCGTGTAAGGCCCGGACCAACATGATTTCAGCTTTCCAGGAGACAAACGTAAACGAGAGTTATAGGGTAAGACACGCTCTCCTGCATGAAATCATTTAATGTTGTAATCAATAATCATGGAATTTCCTTGTCTCTTTCTTGTAAAACCTAGTGTTTTCGTATGCTTGTTCTCTCAGTTCCTTGAGTTCGTGGATTTGTAGAAATTGATTTTTACCCATAACGTTTTGGTCTAGGTTTGCTGCTTTGAGTGCCTAATAGGCCTTGTTTTCAAGTTTCACAGGTAGATGACATGACTTCCTATAAACCAGTTTGAATGGTATTGTGCTGATTGTAGTCTTATAGGCTGTTCGAAAAGCCCATAACGCATTATCTAGCTTGGTAGACCAATCCTTGTGATTTGACCTATGGTTTTCTCAAGGATTCGTTTGATGCCTCGGTTAGTGACTTCAGCTTGCCCATTCGCTTATGGATGATAAGGAGTTGTAAAGCGATGGTGTACGCCATAACGAGCCATTGCTCTTTTGAGTTAGTTGTTACAAAAATGCGTTCTGCGGTCACTAATTAAAGATTTGGGAGTGCCAAAATGAGAGAATAGTTTCTTGAGGAATTTGACAATGTTTCTTGCATCGTTGGTAGGTAGGGCCAAAGATTCAATCCGTTTTGAGACAAAATCAACTTCAACCAAGATGTAACCATTGCCAAAGGACATCGGGTATGGCCCCATGAAATCAATACCCCATATATAAAATACCTCATATACTTGAATGAGTTTTTGAGGCATCTCATCCGATGTTGAGATATTGGTTGCTCTTTGACATACATCATAGGTGCGTACCATGTTGTGAGTATCCTTGAAGATCGTGGGCCAATAGAATCTAGAGTCAAAGACTTTCTTGCTGTTAGGGTTGCTCCATGGTGTCCACCCGTGGGTTCTTCATGATAGTGCCTTAGAATTTGTTTTTCTTCACTTCTGTATACACATCTTCAAATAAGCTGGTCTATATCGATTCTAAACAGATACAGATCTTCCTAATAGTAATGCTTAATGCCAGCAAAGAATGATAAGTAATTCCTTTAAGGATGATTCTGCTTGAACAGTAATTTGCAAGATCAACAAACCAAGGATATTCGTCAATTGGGGATTGGATATGCATAAGGAATTTGTGAGGAAAATTGTCATTTATCTTGGATTCCTAGTATTGTGAAGGATTTAAATCTTCAAGACGCGAGAGAGAGATGGTTGACTGCTAGATTTTCTACTCCTTTCTTATCGTGAATTTCAATGTCAAATTCTTAAAGCAGAGGTATCCAACAAATTAGTCTCGGTTTTGCATATTGTTTGTTGAACAGATAACGAAGGGCTGTATGATCGGTGTAAAAAATTGTTTTTGAAAGGATTAGATACGAGCGAAAATTTTCAAACACAAAAACTAACGCAAGAAGTTCTTTCTCGATGGTGGTGTAGTTTTCTTGCACATCATTTAGGGTTTTGCTCGCATAGTAAATTGGGTGGAATTGCTTGTCTTTGTGTTGGCCTAACATGGCTCCTACTGCAAAATCACTTGCATCACACCTGAGTTCAAATGATAGTGTCCAATTAGGGGAAACTATGATCGGAGCTGTTACCAATCTTTCCTTCAACAAATTTAATGCACTAATACATTCGTTAGAAAATACGAATTGTGTGCATTTCTTGAGGAGTTGAGTCATTGGTCGCGTGATTTTTGAGAACTCTTTGAAGAAATGTTGGTAGAATTTTGCATGACCTAGGAAGCTTCTGATTGCTTTCATGGTTGTGGGATATAGAAGTTTGGTAATAGTGTTGATTTTGGCTTGATCGACCTCAAGCCCTTCTCGAGAGATTTTATGTCCTAACACTATTTCTTTAGTAACCATGAAGTGGCACTTTTCCTAATTTAAGATGAGGTTAGAATCTTCACATCTAACCAACATCTTTTCCAGATTTTCAAGACATTATCCAAATGAGGTCCCAGAAATGGACAAGTCATCCATGAAAACTTCCATAGAATGTTCTATCAAAACTTCCATCGAATGTTCGATCTTGTCGTGAAAGATTACTATCATTCATTTTAAAATGTAGCGTGGAAATTACAAAATCCAAAAGGCATTCATTGATAAGAAAATGTGCCATATGGACATGTGAATGTCATTTTCTCTTGATCTTCGGGCGCAATAAGAATTTGGAAATAACCTGAGAAACCATCATGGAAACAATAGAACATTTTTCCATATAATCTATCAAGCATTTGATCGATGAAGGATAGAGGGAAGTGATTTTTCCTTATGGCATCATTGAGTTTGTGATAGTCGATAGAC
Organism: Flaveria floridana; assembly: GCA_018326465.1. Lineage (NCBI taxonomy): Eukaryota > Viridiplantae > Streptophyta > Magnoliopsida > Asterales > Asteraceae > Flaveria > Flaveria floridana. The sequence goes on along the minus strand of BJCO01673225.1, from coordinate 3,182 downwards.
ACTCTCCATCCTATAACCGTACGAGTTGAAATAAGCTCATTCTTCTTGTTAGTTACAATAGTCATTCCTCCTTTCTTTGGAACAACTTGGACGGAACTGACCCAAGGCGAAACAGAAATAGGGTAAATCAAACCAGCATCTAGCAGTTTGATTACTTCTTTCTTCACAACCTCTTGCATGCTTGGATTTAAACGTATTTGAGGTTGAATAACAGATTTGAAGTTTTCCTCCATCATATTTTGTGAGTGTAAAAGGATGGATTAATTCCATTGATGTCTATAATTTTCCATGCAATTGCTCGTTTATGTGTCTTAAGAACATTGAGAAACTTGTTCTTCTTATCATTGGATAAGGTGGATGAGATGATGACAGGAAGTTGAGATGTGTTTTCAAGAATGGCGTATTCATGATGAGACAGAAGTTCTTTGAGTTCTAAAAGCGGAGGATCTTTGATAGATGGTTTAGCTTTAGGTTCTAGTTCTTGTTCGATGATCTCGAATGCTTCATGATAAGATGAAGTTTCATCAAATTCTAGTTTTGAATTGATTTGATTTTCACAGATGGGTTTGGTTGTTCGGACTTCTATTAAGTGTTGCAAGCTTCATTTTCAAGGGATGCCCTTAAATGATGGCTTATGATTGAATCGTAAACATCAATGTAGTATAGTAAGTCATCACGATATTGAGGATGTTTGATGGATCGTCCTATGTCAAATGTCTCTTCCTCCTCATCTACTCGAAGCGTAAGTCTGCCAGTGCAAACGTTAATAAGAGCTCGAGCGGTTGCTAAGAAAGATCGACCTAGGATAAGAGGAGCGTTCTTTTCCTCATCCATGTCAAGGATCACAAAATCAACGGGAAATACGAATTTGTCGATTTTAACTAAAAGGTTTCAACGATACCCTTCGAATATTTTACGGAATGATCAGCTAACTGGATGCTCATACGGATAGGTCTAGGTTTTCCTAAGTTTAACTTTTCATAAACCGCTCAAGGCATAAGATTAATGCTAGCACCTAAGGCAGCTAACACATTACTCATATAAAGATTTCCTATTAGGTAAGGTATGGTAAAGCTCCCTGGATCATTCATCTTTTGACATAGTTTGTTTTGAAGAATTGTAGAGCATTTCTTATTCAAAACTACATGCGATAACTCTTCTAGTTTCTTTTTGTTTGATTACACACCCTTTAAGAACTTAGCATAATTTGGCATTTGGGCTAAGGCTTCCACCAATGGCAGATTGACAGGGAGTTGCTTGAAAAATCCTAGGAATTTTCCATATTGTGCCTCCACTTGTTGTTGTCTCAAACATCCCGGATATGAAGGTGGTGGAACATAGGGTGGTAGCAGTACGTATTTATTGGCTGGTTCTTCAGTAGCAACAACTTGCTTTTTCTTATCACTTGCATTACTTGGAGTTTTGATTTTTTTTCTTCAAGGATTGGTTATAATGCTAGTGCATCACTTTGAGTGATTTTGCCACTCTTTGTGGTGATGGCTTTCGCTTGTGCATTAGGGTTGGTCATAGTGTTGCTAGGTAAAGCACCTTGGGGTCTCTCAAATAGTTATTATGCTATCTAAACTACTTAGACTTCAATGGTTTGCAATGACGATTTGTTATTTTTGGTGTCAGCTTCGTTTCTTTGGAACCACTCATCATTTCTTCGATCAGATTTCTGGATTTATTCATATGTGGCTTTAGTGGTTACCAACAATTGTTTTAATAAATCTTCCATTGATTATGCTCCACGGTCTTGGTTACTACTACTTAGACCTTAGTATGGTGGTTTTTGTTTTTTGTAGGGTGGCCTTCGGTTGAATCCAGATGATGATTGGTTGTTGCCAGCTTCTCTGTAATTTGAGTTACTTATCCAATTTGAGTTGTTGTTATATGAATTTTTTGGGCCTTCTACGTAATCAACATCTTCAACCATGATCATGCTTTGTGGGCATTTATTGGTCTTGCATTAATTTTTGCGGTTACATCATGTTGGAGTTTTTTTTAGTTCGGCTTACAATTGTTCGAATCATTTGTTTGGGGATTCTAATTGGGCCGCAACTAGGGTTTCGGAGCCTACTTGATGAATGCCTTTAGAACTAGGTTTGTTTCTTAAGGGATTGTAAGCAAATCTCTTCTTAGCTACTCTTTCTAGGGATTGGTATGCCTCGGTTGTTGTGACACTTCCAAAGTCTCCTCCCGTACTTTGATCAACAACTTGTTTGTGTGCTCCGCTGATTGCACGTAAAAGGTTTGACACTATAGCCACAGCTCCAATCTGTGATGTGGGCATCTCCAAAGGAAACCTTTGTATCTCTCCCATGCTATGTGTAATGATTCATCGTTTTCTTAACAAAAGCTTGTGATGCTGCTTCTTAGTTTGGTAGTGTGATCAGATGGAAAGTATTTCAAGAGGAATTGTTTAGTAATTTCCACCCATGTGGTGATGGAACCATATGGATGCAAATCAAGCCAGTCAATGGCTCAGCCTCGAAGTGAAAACAGAAAAAGTCTTAGTATAATTGCATCATCTGAACAATTGTTGATTTTAAAGGTTGCACAGATATGAAGGAATCGTGAGATGTGAGCGTTAGGATCATCGTCTTGCAATCCATAGAACTGAATATAGTTTTCTACGAGTTGGATGATACTAGACTTAATATCAAAATTGCTGGCCACTATTGCTGGTTGGACAACATTAGACAGATAACGATCTATTGATGGTGTGGCATAGTGTGTCATCTTTATTTCCTCGTCTTGGTTAGCCATGTCTTTTTCGGATGGTGTTCCATCCAAAGCGTTTTCTTCGAATTATTTCTACTTGTCGTGGTCTTTAACGTAATCTTTGACGAAAAAGTCGTTCGGGTTCCTAAAGAGGCAAAACAAGTTCAGGACTAAACGAGTGGACATATACTAACTTAAGAAAGCGTAAACTAACTAAGGCTTAAGATGAATCAGGCAAAACTAATCTAACTAACTAAGCAAACTAACTAATCTAACTAGTAAAATAAAACAAGTTTGAATAAAAAATATTAACAAGATATAAACAAGATAGTCAAAAATTTAGATTGACTTTCAAAATTGCCGTGTGTCCTGGCCAACCGTGCCAAAAACTTGATACGTGTGAATAATACACACACACACACACACATACATATATATATATATAAATTATATATATA
>BJCO01673224.1:0-14445 GCA_018326465.1 Flaveria floridana | reverse complement strand
CAACATTGGATTCACCCTCGGATACGAATCGGAAGGACCAGTCTTGTCCTTCATCACCTTGAGCAACCAAAGCCTTATAATCTTTACTTGACGATGCTCCAGCCATCTCCTTGTCTTGACGGTTGAACGTGGGAAAAGGATTTCTATTCCCAGTCTTCTTTGCCTTTGTGCACTCACGTTTGAAGTGCCCCTTCTCTCCACAATTGAAGCACGTGACTTTGGTTTTGTCAAATCCAAATGTTGTGTCTTTAGTTGCAACCAAATTCTGCCCCGTCTTCTTGACAAACTTCTTGGCTCTTCTAACAGCACTAGCTAAGGCCCACATAATATCCATGCGTTCCAGCTCAGTTTCATCAACTTGCTCGTAGTCCTCGTTAGCAAGATGATAGTTCCCAATCTTGCCAGTAACTAACCCATCATAAGATTGAACAACAACAGCTAGATGGTCCATATGTTCTTTAGCAACTTCCACGGTGACATTTCCGAGATTCTTAGTCTTTAACTTGGTAGTATTTGCCTCAGTAACAATGTATTGGGTGCTAGTTGACCCTGACGTTTCGGTTCCTGATGAGTTGCTTTGGGAAGGAGCAGAAGAGTTGGACATAAATGCAGTTTGAAGCAGTGCACCTGAAGTAGTAGGAGTTGGAACTGAGTTGTATAGTGTAGGATTCTGAGCATAGGATCCCTTCTTTGACTTCTATTTTTGACGCAGCTCTTCCTACCTTAACTTCAGAATGAAATCATTTATGTCTAAAGTGGCAAGAATGTTGTTTTGCCTCAAATTAGACACAAATGGATCCCATTTGTCTAGCAGACCATCACAAAGCTAGAGAATTTATCTTCCATGGATGTGGTCAACCCATGAGTGTGCAACTCACTCATCAGATGATAGAATCTGTCAATGATATCATCCAATCTCTCTTTTCCGATTGGTGAGAAATAGTCGAATTCCTTTTTAAGAGCTTTTACCTTCAGTGCTTTTAGAGTTTCGTTGCCTTCGTATCTCTTTTCCAAGGCCTCCCATAATTTCTTTGACTGCTTGTTCTCAGAAAATTGATGAAATATGTCCTTTGGTATAGACTGAGTCAACAAGGCATATGCTTTCTTTTCAGTATTATGCATAGTCTTCTGGGATTCACTCATTCCTTCCAAAGTCAGTTTTACCCCATTACCACTGACTGGTACCACATAACCAGTCTCAATAAACGTCCACAGATTCGGGTCAACTCCATCCAGGTAGATTTCAAACCGCTGTTTCCACTATTGGCATTCATCCAACGTTAACAGCTTTGGCGGTTTGTTGTGGTTCCCGATCTCACTTTCCAGAAGTAGAAGATTCTGGATGCGAGAGTCCTTTCCAGTAGTAAATGCAGAAAACTGATCTTCTGTTGCTTTAAACTTGGTGAACTTAGAACAGGACAGATTGACTTATGCGATTGGACAAGCCGACTGGTTCAACCGTGCGATTGAAGGATGCGAATGGCTTTAATTGTGCGATTGGATTCAGTCGTGCGAATGAACAGGATGAGTGAGGTCAACCGTATGGAATACTTCAAACGTGCGAATGAACTGTGCGAATGAGTCCAGTCGTGCGATTGTACTATGTGAATGGGATTCAGTCGTGCGATTGGACTATCGTGCGACTGAAGCTGCTGCTGCGGGAAAAAATCAAATTTTTTAACACTTGACTCAAAATTATGAATTTTTACGAACCCTAATCTGCCGTATGGGAAAAGGTAGAAACTTTTAACACAGAGACTCGTCAAAAACAATTTTTGAAGCGAAAAAGTGTATCTTTTGAATGAAAACGTTAGTTTTGACACCAAAACCAATTAAATCCATGCAAAATCACGAGCCTAGGCTCTGATACCACTTGTTAGGACCGTGTACATATGGAGTACTAACGGATTCTGCATGAAACCAGATCAAATAGCATGGAATTCTATTTGATTGGCGATCCAATCAGTGAGAACGAATAACCCAATCGATCTAACGATGAAACAAACGTTAAGAACAGACTGGAATCGATCAGGAACGAACTATGAACTTGGATTTGCGACTTGGGACGCTCTGGACGGCTAGGGTATGAAAGTATACGAAGTATTATGAAGTGTTTTATTTTTCCACGAATTATGTGGTATTTATAGGTTATCAGTGTTCATTCGTACGACTGAAGGTTCAGTCGTGTGATTGAACCAATCTTATGTCTCCATCATACGACTGATCGAGTCACCTGGTTCAGTCGTGCGACTGGTCCATTAGCATGGTTCATTCATGCCTATGGGCCATAAGTATGGTCCATTAGCAGGAATGTCCACATGACTAAGTTAAACACATTTCTAAGTTCTTATTGACTTAGAACTATGTAAAACAACATCAAACCTATATATTTAGTTCATACATGTGAATCACATTCAATATAAAGATAACATGGCATAATCGATCACATATAAACAACACAATGCATTTCATATATCATTCAATCAATTCATTACATTGGATTACACAAGTGTAAGATATGAAAGACTTTTACATTTGAGAACATAAACTAGGTACATCAATATGTATCAACAAGGATGACGACATATTAATCTTTTTGGAGTTTTTGAGCTTAAATTATTACATCCAAGTTACATTTCATTCCTATCAGTCCAAAAGTTTGAACAAGGATCTCCTGAAGTTACTGAGAATGATAAGAAATACTTTCTCTCAATCATTAAAGTCATGAATGCGGTGATGGAGAGAATATCTTTAAGGAAGGCATTAGCATATGCTAACATTATAAAGAAAGACATCAAGGAGATTGAATTTACGAGAAGATCAAGCATGGGTGTATTGGAGGTATACTCAAGAGGAAGTTCTAAACCTATTGAGTTATAAGCAAATACTTATATTACTGGCAATCGAAAGTTATACTAGAGGTTATGAACAAGGTATATTAGCAAGCATGTTTAAGTCTGTAATTGCTAAGGCCTTGAAGGAACAAGAGCTATACAAAGAGAAGCCCATGTTTAAGATTAAAGAAGAACCTAAAGATTATTTTGAAGTTTGAAGATAGAAGAAGAGAAAGAAAATAAAAGAAAGAAGAAGACAGAAGATAAAGAAAAAGAGAAGACAGAAGACAGAAGAAAGAAGACAAAGGATGCATAGAAGAATGAAGATTAAAGAAAGAGAAGACAAAGCTGAGAAGATAGAAGATTTTTGAAGACTAAAGACCTTGTAAATCTTGGGGGAGTATTGCTAGTGCTTCTTAAAGATTAAAATGCTGTCTTTATTTGTCTTTGTATAAGTTTTGTCATAGTATAGGGACTAATTTGTAAATAGTAGTTCCTTTGTTTATTGATAGTATATATAGTTTAGATAGACTTACGTAGGTTAAGAGACTTTGAATGAATTGCTGCTTACACTTGTAATTGTCTTTGCTATTATCAATAAACTTCTATGAATTTTTCTTGATTTTGTGCTTAGATTTGATTACAGTGTTTGTTTTTTATTATATTGCCTTATAATATCATCACAGATCTATACATTTGATCCTATCGAATGGGACATTTTGCTAGAGAGTGCAAGGCACCAAGAACAAATGGTGGTCAAGCACAATCCAGTCTAAGCTACACTAATAGAGCTCCATAGACTGAGAAGCCCAAGAAGCAAGCTACCGTTGATGTTGAAGAAGGAGGCTTTGACTGGCGCTATGAGTATGAAGATGTTTCTCCAAACCAAGAACTGATGGCTGATCATGAGAAAGCCAAGGTACTAGATCATCTTTGTACTCCTGAATTTATTGCCAAAGCAAACAGATACAAGTCCTATAATTGGAAATGTGATCTGGCCTTGAGTTCTTCAATATCTTAAAAGTTGATTTTAAAAGAGTTGTAATATAAGGCCCTGTTCCTGGAGACCTCACAATAGGTCATTCATAGCACTAAATATACATAATATAATACATTTCATAAAACACCGCAATGGAAGTCATTAACAAAAACCATTCATTCCATTAATAAATAATGTTGTTAAGCAATACAACATTGTTAGATTATAAAAGCCTCATTCATTTGCATTACAAAATAACAATATTATTATGCGTGACTGGATGCCAGTCTTGCCCCGCCAAGTAGCCTCCCTACGTGCAATCCTCAGCAACTGTTACCTGCCAACTGAAAATGCACAAAAGTCAGCGTTGCTGAGTGAGTTCTAGTTTTAATGTATTTAAAATACCTTATATATTTCGTACATAATAATACTCTTTTTATAAAAAGACTTTTCTTTACTTTCACACATGACCATTCATTATCGCACGTGTTTGTTCGTTTGATACTTATCATTTCATTCGTGTTTCATACTTTATCATATAATCCGTTTCGTACTTTATCTTTATCGTTCGTTTTGTACTTTATCTTTATCGTTCGTTATCATTCGTTTCATACTCTATCATTTCGCTCGTTTCGTACTAATTACAGATCCTGTCAAGCTTTTCCCCCATCATGGCCCGAAGCCACCATTCCGGGCACAAAGCCTCATTACTAATTGTCACAAAGCCCGGGGCCTGAAGCTACCATTCCGGGTACAAAGCCTCATTACTAATTGGCACAAAGCCCGTATCATATCTTGGCACAAAGCTCGGGGTTGAATGACAAGGATCCTATTTCTTACTGCTGGATTCAGTCACCAAGACTGGTCCCCTGTGTATGTACCCTCATGGGTTAACCAAAATCGCACGCTATAAAACACACAGTTGAGCTGACAACTCTCAAGGAGTTGTGATCCTCCTTTTAAATATGTGTGCAAGCCTTTTCTTTCTTTCATTACGTTTCACTTTTCATCTTTGTTATCTTTCACTTCCTTATGTTATACTTTAGATTCATTTATACAATCATCATACTACGTAAAGTCATAACACAATACTTGACGTATATTATAATATAAAATATACATTTTGAAAATTATTAAAAGATAACACATCATGCACATATGCATAAAATACATTCATCATCACATCATAAATGTTCTATGTATAAACCCTCACATATTCATGCTTAGAATAGTCCAAAATAGTACATAAGTCAAACTAGGGTCAAACCCTAAAGTTCTGTTTTTCCTCAAAATTCCAAAAAATTTTCTAAGTGTTGGGCGCATAGGAACTATGTAGGCTCGTGAGCCATGCTTAGGCGCATTAACACTATGCAGGTGCATATCCTTATACTTAACTGTTTTTCCACTAATTTTGGGCGCATGAACTGTTTAGACGCATGAGCACTATTTTGGCGCATGACCCCGCACTTAGGCATTTCAGTTAAAACTTAGGCGCATCATGCACTGTTTAGGTGCATCAGCCTACACTTAGAAATTTCTAAGGAATTTCTAGGTGCATGAGCTACTGTTTAGGCGCATCATCATACACTTATCTTTCTAAGTTAAATTTTCAGGCGTATGGGCCCTGTTTGGGTGCATCACCTTACTTAAAATCTTTCTAAAGCAAAAATCTAGGCGCATGGGCCCTGTTTGGTCACATGAACACCAACATACACATTTCTAATGTATTTTTCAGTCCCAAATTTATCCTTAACATGTTCTATGCCTCATACTACCATTCTAAGCTTCAACATATCATGCACAACCATAAAATATCCACAAACCAGCAAATATACATACGGTCACACATACACAAGTTTTAAAAATGGTTTACATGCATTTCAGCCCCAAAGTTCTTTAAAAACATGTAAAATATGGGGTCTAGAAACTCACCTAAGCTGCTTCCAAGCTTATTCCTTTCAACTTGAACTTTTCAGAAGATTCTAACACCTAGTCATGTCCAAAACACATAACCCGAGCACATACAGACACATATGAACATGTAGAATTCGGTTTCATGGTCAAAAATCAACAAAACCGAGCCCAATTATGCTAAATTTCCTTACCTTGGACGAATTATGTAACTTTCTATTTCTAAATGTTGAAGATCTCCTGCTCTCTCTCTCTCTATACGTCGAGACAGTTGATGTATGCAGAAGATGTGGGCGGCCATACCCACTTTAAACAAAATAATATTATTATTTTGTCCTTTTTACACTTTTAACCCCTGCACTTATGCTTCTTTTCCTTTTCTTATAAAAATGCTTTTCTTTTCTTTTCTTTCTTATTTCTTTTTCTTGTCTTTTTAGTTGACAAAATTTTCGGGTGTTACAAGTCCACCCCCCTTAAAGAGGTTTCATCCCCAAAACCCATCATTCTTCGAATAACCATGGGTAATGATGTCTCAACTCTTCCTCAGTCTCCCACATAGACTCCGAACCTTTCATGTGCTTCCACTGCACCCGCACCAGTGGAACCACTTTATTCCTCAATAACTTCTCCTTCTGATCGATGATTGTCACTAGTTGCTCCACATAATTGAGTCATTCATCCACTTTGATGTCATCCACTTTGATGTCATCCAGTGGTACAATCATATCTTAATCACCTAAGTACTTTCTTAGATGAGATACATGGAATGTGGGATGAATTCCACTTAACTCATCAGGCAGTTCTAACCTATAGGCCATCTCTCCTACACGAGCAATGATTCAGAAAGGTCCTATATACCTCAGGCTTAGCTTACCTCGCTTCGTGAACCGGATAATCCCTTTCCAAGGTGAGACCTTCAACATAACTCGGTCGCCGACCTTGAATCAATCGGTTTAGCCTCTTGTCGGCGTACGACTTTTGCCTATCCTTCGCCGCCTTCATAAATGCCTTGATCTTCTCTAACTTTTTAGTTTTAGCCTCGATCACCTCAGGGCTTCCCAACTACTTTTGTCTAATATCACCCCACATGTGGGTGTCCAACACCTTCTACCATATACCATCTCGTAAGGCAGTATGCCAATGCTGGCATGATAACTGTTATTGTACGAGAATTCTGCTAACGGTAAGTGATCACCTCAACTCCCTCCAAAATCGATCACGCGTGCTTGAAGCATATCCTCGAGCGTCTGGATCGTCCTCTCAGACTGACCATCTGTTTGGGGATGATAAGTTGTGTTAATGTGTACCCTCGTCCCCTTCGTATCATGAAATCTCTTCCAAAACTTCGATGTTAACCGAGTGTCCCGATCAGACACAATAGACACCGGCACACCGTGACGACCTTCAATATCTTTGATGAACATATCCGCTAGTCTCTCAGATGAATATGTCTCGTGGATCGGTAGGAAGTGGGCACTCTTTGTCAGACGATCAATAATCACCCAAATGGTATCATACCCCCTCGCTGTGCGGGGTAACTTCGTGAGGAAGTCCTTGGTGATGTGCTCCCACTTCCACTTGGGTATATCCAATGGTTAGATCTTCCCGTATGGCTTCTGATGTTCTGCCTTCACTTGCAAGCAAGTAAGGCGCTTACTCACATACTCTACTACATCGCGTTTCATCCCCGGCCACCTATAATCCTTCTTCATGTCTTGATATATCTTGGTAGCACCAGGTCTCCGTAACGAGGTATCCACATTCACCCGTTTCGGGTTCTAACACCGTGAGTGTTCTCACCCAACTCTCCGACTATCCCACTCATTCCTTTGACCTGCGTCATCACGTCCGATGTCATCACTAACTGATATGCCTTCACCCGAATCGGCTCGGGTCTCTCCTTTCGGCTAAAGGCATCGGCCACCACGTTGGCCTTACCCGGATGATAATGGATCTCACAGTCATAATCCTTGATGAGCTCTAACCATCTCCTTTGTCTCAGGTTAAGATCCTTTTGCTCAAAGAAATAATTTAAGCTCTTGTGATCCGTAAAGATTGTGCACTTCGTCCCGTATAAGTAGTGCCTCCAAATCTTCAACGCGAAGACCACAACTGCTAACTCCAAATCATGGGTAGGGTAGTTGACTTCATGGGTTTTCAACTGCCAGGACGTGTAGGCAATTACCCTCCCACGTTGCATCAATACGCAACCCAGTCCCGAATAGGAAGCATCTGAATATACCACTAAGTCCTCATTCCCTTCGGGTAATGTCAAGACAGGAGCTTGAGTCAATCTCATCTTTAACTCCTCAAAAGGACACTCCTACTCTCGACCCCACACAAATCTTACGTCCTTGCGAGTCAACTTAGTCAAAGGTGAGGCTATCTTGGAAAAGTCCTGAATGAACCTCCAGTAAGAACCTGCCAAACCCAAGAAACTACGGATCTCGGATGGCGTCTTTGGAGACTTTCATTGCATCACTGCCTCGACCTTTGCCGGGCCCACCATGATTCCTTCAGCATTTACCACGTGACCCAAAAATTGAATCTCGCGCAACTAAAAAGCACACTTCGAGAATTTAGCATATAAGCATCTCCAACACCTCACGTATGTGGCCGACATGTTTTCCTCACTTCTTGAATAAATAAGGATATCATCAATAAACACAATTACTGATTTATCTAACATTGGCCGACACACTCGGTTCATCAAATCCATAAAGGCAGCTGGCGCGTTAGTTAAGCCAAAAGACATAACGTGGAACTCTTAATGTCCATAACGCGTACGAAAAGTCTTCTTAGGGATATCTTACTCCTTTACCTTCAACTGATGGTAGCCAGATCGAAGGTCTATCCTCGAGAACCTACTGGCACCCTGGAGCTGATCAAACAAGTCATTAAACCTCGGCAACGGGTACCAACTAAACAAGATCGGTGCACCCTATGGAGAGATACTCGGTCGAATGAATCCTTTATCCATTAACTCCTATAGTTGATCCATGAGTTCCGTCATCTCAGTTGGAGCTAATTGATACGGTGCTTTGGCAACGGGTTGAGCACCGGGTATCAGTTCAATCTGGAACTCAATCTCACGATCTGGTGGCACGCCTGGTAAGTCATTTGGAAACACGTCCAGGAAGTCACGTACCACTGGTACATCGTACAATTGTGGTACTAACGCGCCCACATCTTTCGAGTAGGCTAGGTAGGCACTACATCCTCGTATCATGCACTTTTTTGCCACCACCATCGAAATCGCCTTTGGGACCGTAGTAACGCGATCACCGTAGACTGTCACCGAACTTCCATTGGGTGTAACTAATCAAATCATCTTCTTGTGACAAACGATGTTTGCCTCATAGGTTGGTAACCAATCCATCCCTAGTACTACATCAAATCCGCCTAGGGGCATCACATGCAATTTAGCAAAAAACTTATGACCTAGTTCTATGGCACAATCCTCTATCATATCGGTGATTCTAGTGGACTTACCGATAGCAGTTTCTACGTCGAGTGGCTTATTAATACTTCTACTACTAACGAGCAACTTGGCACAGAAATCAGTAGATATAAAACTCCTACTGGCACCAGAATCTGTTGGGTTTTAATAAGATTATCAAAGACATATAAACCTATTTGTATGAAAAATGCAGCGGATATGTAAGTTTAAAATCTTGTTATCAATGTTAATATAAAATTGATTTTATGAATAAAACAACCGAACCAAGGATCCATATACGAAGTGAACATGCTATCTATATCACAACCATAATATGTTCAAGAAATACTACCTTTCAGGAAGAAAAGGTAGTGAAAGAGATGATGATGAATGACCAGCCTTCAAGGAAGAGAGCCTCAAGCTTGTATACCCTAAGCCACCAACAACACACCTTGTTTCCTAGGATTTTTGTACACCTGCACTACACAACAGAAAATCTTCTTCTTCCTCCTTGTTTCAGCCATGAACTAGAGAGAAGAGAGAGGGAGAGGTGTTTTGGTTGAAGAGCTTTTGCATATGAAGTGGTTGGTGCAAAGTGGGCGTTCCAAGAACGTTTAAGACAATCAAAATTCAAAAGGGATGGGGTTTCCCTCTAGAATTTTGCCTGGCCCCCTCTCTCACCTTTTAATTATTTTTGACACAAATAAATAACGTGTTATTATAGACAAGTTTAATTAAACATGTTCCATATTAACATGATATTAGATACATGCAATACCTCATAACCATTATCATATACATATTATTTAACCATTTTAAATAATTTGTAGAAATAAATTATCCACATAATTTATTTATTCCTCAAGTGCAAATATTTAGAAACCCGGTTTCTAAATATCATAAGTGTTAATATTTAATTGTTAGATCACATCTTACAATAAAATATTATGGTGTTTTTCTAGCTTGTTATTGGTTATGACCCGACTTGGATCATAATGTACTAGCCACGTCAATTATAATATGTGACTTGGGCTGACCAGTTCCATCAATCTCCCACTTGCACAAGATACATAAAAAATTGGTGCAAGTAGTAAATACCGCCTAACAACAGTTTACTACCCCTAATACATATCACGAGGTGCCATTCAATAACATCATTCCTTTCAAGTTACTTGTAATGATTTAGGTGAATCAATCATCTATCCTTTTGCCACAGATGTCATGTTAAATCCAGAGACACAGAATGATCATTCTCTGTTGATTTAACTTAGCAGGCCTTAGACATCTCACTCTCAACAAATAAGAGGGACAAATCCGCTTTTGACTACATACGTCTCGCATAATCATCTTGTATTACACTTGACATTATCCTTATGTACCGTCATGTTTCAGGACAATGAAGAACTAAGCCAAAGCACAATATTCAGTGAATATCAAGACCCAATATGTATCTCAGGTCGGAGGATACTATGATATTCGCCTTTACTCAAAATTACTTATGATCTATCACAAAGATTCCATGTAGTAATATTTGAGAGCTGGTCAGTCCAATATTTATATCCCATAAATATTCACGAACTTTGGCAGAAAACCCTTGTTGTATGTTCATACCTTATGAATATACGCCAATCCAAGTCCATGATAGCCTTACCTTCATATCTGTTCCCACTAATATGAGCGACTACGGACATTTAGAATAATTAGCTTACTCATGGATTTAAACATGCTAAAATGGAACATAACTCGAAAGTCATACTCATAAATCATAATCATATTAATGAGTTGCAATAACAATTGTTCCAATATCAAAATACAAAATAGATCAAATCCAATCACTAGAATATTAAAGTCCTAAGGCATAAGTATGAGCCTCATGTTTTGGCCTTTCAAGGAGCTTCATGAGTGGATCCCCAATGTTTTGATCGGTGTGAACTTTTCGAATACATATCTTTCCTTTTTCAACTTCATCCCTTATGTAGTTTAACCTCCGCTCAATGTGCCTTGTCTTTTGATGTGCACGAGGTTCCTTGAATTGAGCAATTGCACCCTTGTTGTCACAAAAGATCTCTAGAGGGTCCTGAGTGGTACGGACCACTCCTAAATCGGCAATGAACTTCCTTATCCAAGCAGCTTCTTGAGCTGCCAAAGAAGCGGCAATGTATTCTGATTCAGTGGTGGATAATGCTACCACATCTTGTTTTGCGCTCTTCCAAGAGACTGCTCCACCGTTCATAACGAAAACATATCCCAATTGTGATCGAGAATCATCTCAATTAGTTTGGAAACTACCATCCGTGTAACCCTTTACAACGATTTCCTCCTCACCAGAGCCATATATTAGGAACATATCCTTAGTCCTTCAAAGATATTTCAATATATTCTTAACCGCCATCCAATAGCTACTTCACGGATATTGTTGGTACCTGCTTGTCATGCTCAAAGCGCATGACACATCCGGTCTAGTGCATATCATAGCATACATGGTGGATCCTATAGCTGATGCACATGGGATTCCTTTCATTTTCACTTGCTCATCCTTTGAGCTCGGATATTGAGAAACACTTAATATTGTTCGTGTTTGAATAGGTACCAAACCTTTCTTAGAGTTTGCCATCTTGAACTTTTTCAAGATTTTATTAATGTATGCACTTTAGTTTAAACCAATCAACCGCCTTGATCTATCCCTATAGATCATTATTACTATGATGTAGGTGGCTTCACCAAGATTCTTGATGGAAAAAGAATTTCCAAGCCAGGTTTTTACACCTTCCATGGTTGAAATGCCATTTCCAAACAATAGTATATCATCAACATACAATACTAAGAAAGTGATGATACTCCCACTAGCTTTCTTATACACACAATCCTCGTCAGTGTTTTTGATTAATCCAAATTTCTTGACTTCATCATCAAAACGGTGATTCCAACTACTAGATGCTTGATTCAATCCATAGATTGATTTCTTTAACTTGCATACTTTATTAGGATGTTGCGGATCAACAAAACCTTCAGGCTGAACCATATGGACATCTTCTTCAAGATATCCATTTAGAAAAGTGGTTTTAACATTCATTTGCCAAATCTCATAGTCATAATATGCAGCTATGGCAAATAATATCCTAATAAACTTTAGCATTGGCATAGGCTAAAAGGTTTCATCATAATCAACCCCTTGAGTTTGAGTAAAACCTTTTGCTACAAGTCTTGCTTTATAAGTATCCAAGTTTCTATGCATATCGGTTTTCATTTTGAAAACTCACTTACTTCCAACCAGTTTGGAGTTAAGAGGTGGTGGAACCAAGTTCCATACTTGGTTGTCATGCATGGAATGCATCTCAACGTTCATAGCTTTAAGCTATTTGTCATAACCAGATTGTGATATTGCATCATGGTATGTGGTGGGTTCATCCGAATCCACCACATAGCATCCATCCATGAAAAATCCATATCTTTCGGGTGGATTACTAATTCTACCATATCATCGAACGTTTTGTGTGTCTTGATCAACCATATGATCATTCTCAACAACCTCTTATTAAATGCTAGTATCAACCAAACGTATATTGGCTTGTCGTTCTCGATCCTCCTCGAGTTCCACCATTCTATCAGTTCCTTCCATAAGGAACTTAGTTTCCAAGAACTCATCCTTTAGAGCAACGAACACCTTTTGCTCGGCTGGGTTTTAGAAGTAATATCCCATAGATTCCTTTGGGTATCCTACAAAGATACACTTAGTGGATCGAACTTCAAGTTTGTTTTGGAAGTTGCGTTTGACATAAGCCTTACAACCCCATACCTTTAAATATGATAATGATGGAACTGTTCCATGCCATATTTCAAAAAGTGTCTTGTTCACTTTCTTGGTTGGGGCCATATTTAGAATACGGACTGCCGAGAGCAACACGTAACTCCAAAATGATAAAGGCAATGTGCTTCTAGCCATCATAGATCGAACCATATCCAATAGAGTTCGATTCCTCCTTTCGGACACACCATTATGTTGTGGTGTTCTAGGTGGGTTGAGTTATGAGATAATTCCACAACTCCTAAGATGATCTTGAAAAGCATCACTTAGGTATTCACCTCCTCTCTCCGAACGAAGTACTTTGATGGTTTTATTGAGTTGATTTTCTACTTCATTTTGGAACACCTTGAACATTTCAAAGGCTTTATCTTTATGTTTTAGCAAATACACATACCCATAAAGACTATAATTGTCGGTAAAGGTAATGAAGTATCTTTCACCAATCCTTGTCATACGTCTTAAAAGGACCATATACATCCGAATGTATGATACCTAATAAGTCTTTTACCATCTCATTAGTACCACTAAAGGGTTTCTTGGTTATCTTTCCTTGTAAACAAGATTCACATTTATCAAATGAATCTACACTTGATTTCAAAAGACCATCATTTTGAAGTATATGTATGCGATCTTTGTTTATGTGACCAAGGCAATAATGCCAAAGATAGGTCTCACTCAAATTCATTTTGAGTTTCTTAGTGCTTGATTGGTACAACGTGTTAACAAAGGGCGTGTTATCAGGAACTAATTCATAAATGCCATTAGACGGCATAGCTTTAAAATAAAATACATTATCCATGAAAACACAAATACAGTTGTCCATAAACTTCAAATCATAACCATATTGTCTTAAAAGATAAACGGAGATAATGTTCCTAGTCAAACTAGGAGCAAATAAAATGTTTTTCAAAACAACTTCCAAACCATTTAGAAGCTTCAAAATGTAGTCTCCTTCGGCTTCGACATCAACCTTTGCTTCGTTGCCCATGAAGAGACTAGTATCTCCTTTCTTGAAATTTTTATTTCTTTTGAACGCCTGCAAGAAATTGCAAATATGAGTTCCACATCCGGTATGTAATACCCATGTGTAAGGCCCCGTTCCCGGGCACCTCACAGTTGGTCATTCATCGCACGTAAAACGTTTCAAAATATACATTTACTTTGCAGCGGAATTTAAAACTTCCATTAATAATTAAAATATGTCATTTCATAACTTTACAACATTCTTTTTCATTTCAAAATACAATGACATGTCAAAATATGGATGCCAGCTTCAACAACTGAGTAGTCACCTCGTGCCATCCTCAGCAACATACCTGCCAACTGGAAACACATCAAAGTCAGCGTTGCTGAGTGAGTCCTAGTTTTATAATAAACCATACTTTACTTTCCATCAAAAACCGTTCTTTTATACATACGATCATACAACATACGTACACGTAGATAATATTATTATTATCTTCATCATTCATTCATT
>BJCO01673223.1:0-12792 GCA_018326465.1 Flaveria floridana | reverse complement strand
TTACTTTCATTCATTCATTCATTACATACGTTCATACGTTCATTTCATTCATACATTCATTACATACGTATGATCATTTCTTTCATTCATACGTTCATTACATTCGTTCGTACGTTTATTACTTTCGATGACATGTACAATACCCCGAACATTATGCATGAAGCTGGTGCTGGACCTGTGGTAATCAACCACGAACATTGTGCACGAAACTGATCCAGTCACCTGAGGCAAGTACACGCACCACTTATCCTTTCTCTTTCATTCTGGATCAATGCCATGCGCTATACCCCGAACATTGTGCACGAATCTGGTACTGGACCTGTGGTAATCAAATCACAAACATTGTGCACGTATGCTGATCCAGTCACCTAGGGTAAGCAGCAAGGATCCCATACATATGGTCAGTCACAAAGACTGGACCCCAGTGTGCATCCTTCGGGGTAGCTAACCCGCACACCGTTGAGCTAACACCTTCATAAGGTGTGCACCTCCATACATTGCTTGCAAGCCTTTTCTTATTCATTTACGTTCCACTTTTCTTCATCATTAATATTTCATTTATTAATGATAATACTTTTCGTTTAATTATAAACATTCTTCATCATGTCATTTCGTACTTAACAATATTAAAATAATGATTATATTGTTAACAATAATAAACTACTGATAATAATATCAGTAACAATAATAAGGGACAATCATTAATAATCATATCATGCATGAAACACTATCATTAAATAGCCCTTAGTCAACCATGGTCAAAAACCCTACAACACAAATTCCCACGAAAATTCTACATTTAATTCTAAGTATAAACATTCTGGGCGCATGAGCACTATGCAGGCGCATGAGCACTGCTGGGGCGCACCAACACTTAGGCGCATGAGCAACTCTAGGCGCATGGGTACTATTTGGGCACATGGGGTTTCAGGCGCATGGGACACTTAGTCATTTTCAGCCTAATTCTAGGCGCATGGATACTGTTCAGGCGCATCAACTTCCACTTAGAATTTCTAAGGCATTTCTAGGCGCATGAGGGTACAGTTCAGGCGCATCATCCCATACTTAAATTTCTAAATCTAAACTTCAGGCGCATGGGGACAGTTTGGGCGCATGGCCCTGCTTGAATCTTTTCTAAGGCATAAATCTAGGCGCATGGGCCCTGTTTGGGCGCATGAACACCCACTTGTATGTTTCTAACATGTTTTCAGTCCCAAGCTACGTTGTAAATCTGTTCTAAGCTCAATTTAACCATTCCCAAACTTCAACTTAACATAAATACACATAAAACACTAACATACATACGCATGCACATATGGGTAACATTCATGATGAGTGTAAAACATTTTTACATGTATTTCTAACCCCAAAAGTTTATAAAACATGTAAAATACGGGGTCTAAAACTCACTTTAGTTGCTGCTTGGGTGTTTCTTCTTCTCTAACCTGCTTGTAACGAGTTCACACACCTAAAAACAACACCAAACACACACACCCGAGCACATATGCACATAAGAACACATAACCGAAGCTAAGTCTAACAAAGAACAACTTAAAAACACTAACCCTCACTTTGGATTCGAATTCCTGCTTGAACTTCTTCCTCAATTTCGAGCTTCTCTTCTTTCTCTCTCTAAAATATCAAGTGAAAGATGGTGTGCAGGGTATAATGGGCGGCCATGCCACCTTTTTACCAACTTTTATCACTTTTGTTCCTTTTGACACTTTTGAACTCTCCACTTTTAGTTGACTTTCTTTTCTCCCTTTTTCTTTCCTTTTCATTCTTTTATTTCTTTTAAAAAGAATACCGGTGTTACAACATGAGCAAAAGAGATTGTTGGAGTTCATAAAGGATTATGACTATGAGATCCATTATCATTCGGGTAAGGCCAATGTTGTGGCCGATACCCTTAGCCGAAAGGGGATACCTGAGCCAATTCGTGTGAAAGCTTATCAGTTGGTTATATCCTCCGATGTGATGACACATGCCAAGGGATTCCAAGATGAGGGGTTGAAAGAAGATCGCCTTAACTTCAAAAGGATGAGACGTCTAGTCGCGAAGTTAGGTGAGAACACTCTCGAAGTTAGACCCCGCTTCTGGCAGATGTGGATCCCTTGTTACGGAGATCTACGAGGACGAATCATGGATGAAGCTCATAAGACGATACTCGATTCATACCGATGCCATGAAGATGTACCAGGACATGAAGAAGGAATATTGGTGGCCGGCAATGAATCGCGATGTAGCCGAGTACATGAGCAAATGCCTTACTTGCTTGCAAGTGAAGGCAGAGCATCAGAAGCCGTACGGGAAGATCCAACCTTTGGATATACTCGAGTGGAAATGGGAGCACATCACTATGGACCTCATCACGAAGTTTCTATGTACGACAAGAGGTTACGATGCCATATGGGTGATAGTTGACCGTTTGACAAAGAGTGCTCACTTTCTACCAATCCATGAGACATATTCATCTGAGAGGTTGGCTGATCTTCTCATCAAAGAGATTGTAACTCGTCATGGTGTAGCGGTTTCTATTGTGTCTGATCACGACACACGGTTTACATCCAAGTTTTGGAAGAGATTTCACGATGCGATGGGGACGAGGTTACATATCAGTATGGAATACCATCCTCAGATAGATGGTCAGTCGGAAAGGACCATCCATATGCTAGAAGATATGATTCAGGCATGCATCATCGATTTTGGTAGAAATTGGGACGAACTCTTACCGTTAGCTGAATTTTCATACAACAACAGTTACCATGCCAGCATTGGTTTGCCACCATATATGATGCTATACAATAGGAAGTGTAGAACCGTATGTTGGGGTGACATCAGACAGAAGGAGTTGGGAAGCATGGAGGTGATCGAAGCTACGACTGAAAAGTTGGATAAGATCCAAACCTTATGAAGGCGGCAAAAGATAGGCAAAAGTTGTATGCTGACGCAACACGTAGACAGATTGAATTCAAGGTGGGCGATAAAGTTATGCTGAAGGTTTCACCTTGGAAGGGTATCATTCGGTTTAGGAAGTGGGGTAAGCTGCGTCTGAGGTATATAGGACCTTTCCAAATCATTGCTCGAGTAGGAGAGGTGGCCTACAGGTTGGAGCTACCAGATGAGTTAAGTGGGATTCATCTAACATTTCCATGTATCTGATATGAGAAAGTGCTTAGCTGATGAAGATATGATTGTACCGCTGGAGGACATCGAAGTGGATGAACGGCTCAACTATGTAGATCAACCAGTTGCAAACATTGACCGAAAAGAGAAGATACTATGGAATAAGGTGGTTCCACTAGTGTGAGTACAGTGGAGGCACATAAAAGGGTTGAAGTCTACATGGGAGACAGAGAAAAAAATGAGACATCATTACCCATAATTGTTCGTGGAGTGATGAGTTTAAGGGAATAAACCTTTTTAAGGAGGGTGGACTTGTAACACCCAAAAATTTATTAAGAAAAGAAAAAAATAAAGAACAAAGGAAAATTTACATTAGTGGAGGGGGCAAAGTGTACAAAGGACAAAACATTATTATTTTATGCTTAAAAGAAGCATGGCCGCCCAGACATCACATTTCAATTCATACGTTCGGCTGCAAAAGAAGAAAGAAGAAAGAAGGAGCAGAAGTATCACTAGTTTCTAGGGAGAGAAGCTGTGAATTTGCAAGGTGAGTGTTTTTGTGTCTTTTTGCTCGGTTTCAGCTGAGTTTTCAGCTTCGGGACCGATTCTTATGTGTTTGTAAATGTTTGGTGGTGTGTTTTGGTGTGTTTAGGTGTTAGAACTTGTTATGCTCTCGGGATTGAAAGAGATTTGCTCGAAGTCAGCAACAGGTGAGTTCTAGATCCCTAGTTTTATATGTTTTAACTTGTTTTGGGGCTAAAAATGTATGAAACAAACTTTTTATAAATCTTAGTATGTATTACCGTATGTTTTACCATGTTTTGTACGAATGAATGTGTGTTGATGTATGAATTGTTGTGTTACATGCTTATATGAATGATTAAGGTGTTAGCATGCTAGATATTGGTAAAAAATCATGTTAGATTGATCTTTGAGACTGAAATAGTGTAAAGTTAAATAGGATTTCTATCCATGCACCTAACATAGATCCCATGTGTCCAATGATAGTGCCCACGCGCCTAAGTTTGCCCGTGCGCCAGGAATGCCCATACGCCTAAGTGTTCCCATGCACCCAAGTACCCATGCGCCCGCATAGTGCCCATGCACCTACATAGTACTCATGCACCCAAGCAGTGCCCGTGTGCCTAAGTCTTTCCCATGTGCCTAAGTTTTCCCATGTGCCTACATAGTACTCATGCGCCTAATGACTTAGAGAATTTTTCTAAAATTTTAGGGAATTAAAAACTTAATGATTAAGACCATGAGAAGTTTTTGGTGGTTAATGATGGTATTATGTACTTTTGAAGTCTATTATGCATGTTCAATATTACTTATTATTACATGACTTTATGTGGTGTGTTATGATCATGTATGAAAAGTACTATCTTAAATGAAGTTTTAAAGATAACGAAAAGTGGAACATAACGAATGAATGAAAAGTATTGCAAGCAAATGTATGGAGGTTCATAACTTATTAAGAAGTTGTTAGCTCAACTGTATGCGGTTTAGCTAACCCATGAGGATGCAAATAGGGGTCAGTCTCAGTGATTGACCAATATGTATGGAACGGGACCCCTGTCGCTTTCCCCTGTACTGGAGTCAGTTTCGTGCACAATGTTAGGGGTCTATTTATAGACTTCGGCCCAGTATCAGCTTCGTGCACAATATTGGGGGTATAGCATATGACATTGGTCAAGATAAAAGTGAAAGATATGAATAAAATTTCAAAATATACAAAATGAATAGAATGAATGATGAGAAATGAATATGATGACGGAACAAATATGTACGGTAATAGAAGATAATAATGTTATTACCTTGATGTAAGTATGATGTAAGATCATGCACGAAGTAAAGAAAATGTTTTCAACGAATGAAAGGTATTTTATTTATAAAACTAGAACGCACTCATCAACACTGACTTTTATGCATTTTCAGTTGGCATCCAATTCGTTGCTTGGAATGGCACGAGGGTAAAGCTACTTGGCAAATAAAGACTGGCATCCATCTTATGTATAAATGATATTTTTGTCTTGTAATGCAATTATACGCTCTTATGTAAGCTTAACAATGATGTATTACTTGGCAAAAATGATTATTAATGCGTGAAATGGTTTTTGTTAAATTATTCCGTTGCAATGTTTTTATTATTCAAATGAATTTTAATATGTTTTAAATATTATGTGCGATGAATGACTAACTGTAAACGTCCAAGGAACGGGGCCTTACAAAAAAACTCAAAAGTGTGTTACATGTGGTGAATCGCAATACAAACATAAAAAGGAAAATGATGGATGATGTGACCAAAAATGGACTACCAGTTAAATTATTATGGTATTTTCTTATTATACCGAGACTAAAACGGTTATTTGCTAATCCTAGAGAATCAAATTTATTTCGTTCACATTATGATGACTATAAGGATGATAGAAAGTTAAGACATGTTACGGATTCACCTCAGTGAAGAAATATTGATGATGATTTTCCCGATTTTGGCAATGAAGCTTGAAATACACGGTTTGGTCTTAGTTCAGACGGTATCAATCCTTTTGGAAGCATGAGTAGTCGTCATAGTACTTGGCCAGTTCTTTTATGCATCTACAATCTTCTACCATGGTTAAGCATGAAAACAAAATACATAATGTGTTGATACATTGTTCCTAGTTTATATACTTCAATGTAAATATTTTTCATTTCTTATACATATGTAATGCAAATACTTAATGAAATATTATATGCATTTTGATGTTTAATGGTCTTTGATTATATTGTATTCTTATTCTAAATGGTATTATTCATATTTATGAACATTATATATAGGTTTGAGGTCGTTGTACATAGTTCTGAGTCAATAATGATTTAGAAATGTGTTCAACTTAGTCGGGTGGTTATTCATGCTAATGGACCAAACTTATGGACAGGTCGCACGACTGAACCAGGAGGCTGGATCTATCATATGACTGAGACATAAGATTGACTCAGTCGCACGATTGAACCTTCAGTCATGCGTATGAGACAAACGCACGAGTCAGTCGCACGACTGAACCATGCTAATGGTTCAGTTGTACAAATGGATACTGAAAACCTATAAATACCACATAATTCGTGGAAAAACATAACACTTAGAATACTATCATACCTTATCCGTCCAGAGCGTCCCAGTTCGTCCATCCAACTTCACAGTTCGTTCCTGATCGATTCCAACTCGTTCTTAACGTTTGTTTAATCGTTAGATCGATCTGGTTGTCGTTCTCACTGATTGGATCGCCAATCAAATAGAATTACGTGCTATTTGATCTGGTCTCACGCAGAATCTGCTAGTACTCCGTACGAAAACGGTCCTAACAAGTAGCTTTGGCTCGTGATTTTGCGTGGATTTGATTAGTTTTGGTGTCAAAATTAACGTTTTCAATCAAAAGATTCACTTTTTGCTTCAAAAACGTTTCTTTGACGAGTGCATGTGTTAAAGTTTCGACTTTTCATCATACGACAGATTAGGGTTCCTGAAAATTTTGTATTTTATGTCAAAGTGTTCAAAATTCGACTTTTTCCAACCACAGCAGCCTCAGTCGTATGATTAGATCAATCGCACGACTGAATCCCATTCGTATATTCCAATCACATGATTGGACTCATTCGCTTAGCTCATTCGCACGGTTAAGTTATTCCAGTTGGTTGACCTCAATCGTCCTCTTCATTCGCACGACTGAATCCAATCGCAAGATTGAATTCATTTGCATCCTTCAATCGCACGATTGACCCAGTCGCCCTGCTCAATCGCACAAGTGAATCTGTCTTGGCTCAAGTTTGTCAAAGTTTAATCCATGGAAGACCAGTTTGCTGTGTTCACTGCTGGAAAAGACTCGCGTATCTAGAATCTTCTTCTTCTGGAAAATGAGATAGGGAATCACAACAAACCGCCAAAGTTGTTGACGTTGGATGAGTACCCTCAGTGGAAGCAGCGGTTTGAGATCTACTTGAATGGTGTTGACCCTAATCTTTGGACATCTATAAAGAGTGGTTATACTATACTAGTCAGTGCAAATGGGGTGAAGTTGACTTTGGGGGGGTATGAATGAAGATCAAAAAGTTCTACATAATGCTGAAAAGAAAGCATATGCACTGTTGACTCAGTCGATACCTAAGGATATATTCCATCAATTCTCGGAGAACAAGCAGTCAAAAAAGATATGATGGTAATGCAACCTTGAAGGCGCTGAAGGCTAAAGCTCTCAAAAAGGAATTTGATTATTTCTCACCAATAGGAAATGAGAGCTTAGATGATATCATTGATCGGTTTTATCATTTGATGAGCGAACTGCATACTCATGGTGTGACCACATCTATGGATGAAAAAGTTTCAAGTTTTGCTAATTGTCTGCCAGAAAAATGGGCTACATTTGTATCTAACCTGAGATAGAATGACACTCTTGCAACATTTGACATAAATGATTTCATCTTGAAGTTAAGGGTGGATGAATTATGACTGAAATACAAGTCTAAGAAAGGATCCTATGCTCAGAATCCTCCACTTTACAATTCTGTTCCTACTCGAGCTTCATCAGGTGCACTGCTACAAATGACGTTTATGTCAAATTCATCTGCTCCTTCCTAAAGCAGTTCCTCGGGAAGTGAAGCGTCAGGTTCATCTGGAACCCAATATATTGTTCCTGATTCCAACCCAACTAAGCTAAAGACCGAGAATCTTGGAAATTTTACCATGAAAGTTTCCAAAGACCACATGGATCTTCTAGTAGAAGTTGTTCAGTCTTATGATGGGTTAGTCACTGTTAAGATTGGAAATTGTCATCTCGTTGACGAGGACTACGAGCAGGTGGATGAGACTGAGTTGGAGCGTATGGATATTATGTGGGCTTTGGCTAATGTAGTTAGGAGAGCCAAAAAGTTTGTTAAGAAGACGGGGAAGAACTTGGTTGCCACCAAAGACACTACATTTGGGTTTGATAAAACCAAGGTCACATGCTTCGACTGTGGAGAAAGGGGGGCACTTCAAACGTGAATGCGTAAAGCCGAAGAAGACTGGTAATAGCAACCCTTTTCCTTCGATCAACTGTCAGGACAAAGAGAAGATTGGGGCATCATCAAGCAAAGAGTCAAAAGCTATGGTCGCTCAAGGTGATGAAGGACAAGACTAGTCCGTCCGATTTGTATCTGAGGGAGAATCAAATGTAGCACTAGTTGATGATTTGGATGATGGATCTACGAGCGAGGGAGACATCATAGCTGAGCATGCACGTTCAGAGATTGAAGAAGCTATGGATGTGGTAGATCATTTTGTTGAAGAAGAGTTGAATGCGGCAAACTCAGAATCTCAAGTTATCGAAGAGTCTGAATCTGCACTTATGGCTGACTCGTCTAGTTCTGCACAGGTATACTCTATAGACGAAATTGTTTGATAAACATGTTTGTGATGAATATGATAAATTTAGAGAAAGCATTGACTTAAAATTTTCTAGGTTATTAGAACACAATAATAATCTGGTAAATGATTTAAAATTGTGCACTGCAGCAAACCATGTTCTAAAACAAAATGAGTGCAGTTTTAAAGAAAAGAGAGAACTGCTAGGGAAACAACTAAGGGAAACCGAGGTTGTTGCCCTAAATCAATCAAATGGCATTAAGTTCTATCTAAGTACTTTAGAGGAGACTAAAAAGGAAAAAGCTGTGTTGTAAGTCGAAGTTAAATCTTTAAATCAAAAGCTGCATAGTTTAGCAAGTTCCTCTCACATAGTTCAGAACTTAGTGAAAGAACGTAACGTTGGGGAAAGTCTGGGACATAAAGTAGTACCACCACCACATGCAATCCTTTTAAATACTAAATATATAAATAAATAATAACCCAATTAAGGATCATGTGATGACTACTCCTCTGGTCAGTGATCCAGAGTCCACAGGTAAACCTGTGCGGGCTGTCACTGAACCAGAAGGCTACTACTTCAGGATTGAAAGATAAGGTGCTTAAAGAGTATTTGTACGATAAAGTTGAAAAGGATAGTGTTGGGTCAGGTTCACAAACATCTACGTCAGAACCTAAAAATTCTAAACCAACAAACCCTAAATGTGTTAATCATCAAAATCCTGATAAAAAGAAAGAAAAATGTGTTCAAAATGTCAAAACAATTAAGTTTGTTAAAGAAGGTGAAGCATCTAAGAAGGATGAGAAACAGACTAGCTCCCGATCATACTTAACCCCTCACAGAAGTTCTCCCCCACCAATCGAAGGGAGATCCTTCTATAGTTGTGGAAAAAGAGGACATATTTCTCCAAATTGTCCTTATTATCAGACACCTATAAGAAAAATTGAACGTTTTAATGAAAAACCAAGATTTTTAAAAAATAGATCGAATACTCTTCCAAGATACCAAAGTTAACACAGAAAAGCTCAAAGGGAAGCTGTGTTGCCTAAGGTTAAACCTAGGACTATTAGTGAACCAAAAGTTTATACCATAAGCCAGACGTCTATTTACCATAAACAGGCCTTGCACAAAACTAGTTATGGAAAGAAAAATCAAGTAACGTGTGTGACAGTGCGAACAAGAAGAAGAAAGATGTGTCCTCGTCCTCTGAAGGTCAGTGGGTTGAGTTCATGATATGTGATATCTCTGGGAAACCCAATCCAGTAAAGGCTTGGGTCCCCAACCTGAACTAATCATTTCCATTCTTTGTGCAGGTTGTCCGCAACAGCGCTATCACTAATACCTGGATTATAGATAGTGGGGCTTCCAGGCACATGATCGGGAATTCGTCTATCCTTTTCAACGTTAAGCAAATTAAAGGGGGATATGTATCTTTCGCAGGAAACAAAGGAGGATATATCACCGCTCAAGACTAAGTGGGAAACGAGAAGGTAAAGTTTGACAAGGTAAACTACTTCTAGCAATTGCAAAACAACTTGCTTTCTGTCTCTCAAATTTGTGATAAGGGCTTTAAGGTTGTGTTTGACAATAAGAAGTGTTACATACTTAAGAAAGAGTATGTCATCCCGGAGGAGCAGGTTCTAATGTCGGCCTCAAGATATAACGACCTGTATGTCTTGGACCTCTCAAAAGCCTCCACAACTGAGCCTACTGGTCAGTGTTTCTTGTCAAAAGCAAATGAGAGGGATTCAGTTTCCTGGCATAGGAGAATGAGACACATAAATCCCAGGAAGATGAATCATCTTGTTTAGAGTGATTTGGTGGATGAAGTTCCCGTCAAGAACTTCCAGCTGCTAGACTTCTGCATAGCATGCAAGAAAGGGAAACAGACAAAGAAGTCTCACAAATCAAAGAAAGTTCATTCTATCGAGATTCCTCTTGAGCTTCTACATATGGATCTGTTTGGCCCTGTCGGCACAAAGAGTATTGCTGGTGATTGGTGCTGCTTTGTGATGACGAATGATTACTTAAGATTCTCTTGGGTGATGTTTCTAAAAGCGAAATCAGAGACATTTGAATCATTCAAACATCTAGTTACCATGTTGGACTTACTCTACAAGCTGAAAGTAAGGAAAATACGTTCAAACAACGGAACTTAATTCAAGAATTAGTGGATGGAGGCATTTTGTCGTGAGAAAGGGATTGTTCATCAATTCTCTTCTGCCTACACTCCATTGATGAATGGAGTTGCTAAATATAAGAATAGGATCTTGATAGAAACGACAAGGACGATGCTAGCTGACTCAAAACTGCCGGTTCAATTCTGGAACGAGGCAGTTGCTAATGCGTGCTATACTCTAAATCAAGTCTTAGTGGTCAAACGTCATGGAAAAACTTGTTATATGTTGCTCCAGCAATGTAAACACAACTTGGAGTATCTGTAACCATTTGGCGCACCCGACATGCTGTTCAAGAAAAATCAGACTGGGAAGTTCTGCGAGAAGGCAGAAGAAGGTATCTTCCTTGGCTACAATATACCAGACAAAAGGGTTTATAATAACTCAACTGGTCATGTAGAAGTGTGGTGCAATGTTGATGTACAAAGATACACCACCCCCTCTGCGGGAAAAGGACCTTCCTTCTTCTTAGACTATGATGGATTTTTTTAATCCTTTAATCTATCTTCTTCCCATTCTGATGACGAGGTGGCCACTCAAATGATGTACGATGTTCTGAACACTCCTACTCAAGACTCGACATCCTCGGCTCCATTAGACGGTACTACTAGCCCTTCAGGAGGAGAGCTAGAGGTAAGTGATCCCTCTTTTGATGATGAAGAAGATGAACCTGAAAATCTGAACCAGGAGGAACAGGTCCCCACTGCTGAAAGTACACCTGCAGCTGATCATGAAGTAACTGAAACTTCTGAACCCAGTCCTTCAACAGCCACAGAAACTGAACATGTGATTCAAAACCTGGATGATGAAGTAGCAGTTCCCACAACTTCTGGAACTAGGATTAATGTGAATCATCCCCTGGACAACATCATTGGGGATATTCTCTCAGGAGTTCAGACAAGAAATCAGCATTACTAAGCTGACTATGCTGCGGTCATGGAAAAGGGGTACATACACGATGGGGCATATCGATGTTTTGTGTCTCAAGTTGAGCCCAAGAATGTAAGTGAGGCCTTAAAGGATGAGGCTTGGGTAGGTGCCATGCAAGAAGAACTCCTACAGTTTAAGAAGTTAGGCGTCTGGACACTTGTTGACAGACCAAAAGGTGCAAAAGTGTTTGGCACTAAGTGGGTTCTTCGGTGTAAGAAAGATGGCCAAGGGGTCATAATCAGAAACAAGGCTAGACTGGTTGTTCGAGGGTTCAGGTAAGTCGAATGAGTTGAGTACAATGAAGTGTTTGCACTAGTGGCCAGGATGGAAGCAATTAGAATTTTCCTAGCCTATGCATCCTCTATGCAGATCAAAGTTTATCAATTGGATTTGAAAAGTGCATTTCTTCATGGTGAGATCCGTGAAACAGTTTACGTCAGTCAACCCGAAGGATTCGAGGATCCTTATCCTCGGGATAGAGTTTATAAACTAGACAAGGCTTTGTACGGGCTCTATGAAGCCCCTCGAGCCTGGTATGAGAAACTCTCTACTCATCTGCTGAAACATGGATTTTGCAGATGGGTATTTGACTGCACGTTATTCATAAAGTAAAAGATGGTGATTTACTAATGGTGCAGTTATATGTGGATGACATAATCTTCGATTCCAAAAACGAAGCATTATGTAAAGAATTCAAATCGGTGATGAAAGCTGAGTTTGAAATGAGTGCCATGGGAGAGATGAAGTTCTTTCTTGGTTTACAGGTAGATCAGACACCAAATGGAATCTTCCTGCAGCAGACTAAATATGTTGGAGATATCCTTAGTCGGTTCGATATGGAGAATGCAATGGTTGCTGGTACTCCACTTGCCACGAACCATGATGAGGCACCCGAAAAAAATGGTGATCTGGTAGATGCCACTATGTATCGAGGAATGATCGGATCTCTGATGTACCTCATAGCTTCTCGTCCTGATATTATGTACGCCACATGTCTCTGTTCCAGATATCAGGCAAAACCAAAAGTAAATCATCTGATTGGGGTAAAAAAGGATCTTTCGTTATCTGAAGGGTACTCCAACGCTTGGGTTGTGGTATCCTCATGATGATGACTTTGAGCTAACAGCGTATAGTGACTCAGATTATGGTGGTTGCAAGATGAATTACAAGTCAACATCTAC
>BJCO01673222.1:0-24403 GCA_018326465.1 Flaveria floridana | reverse complement strand
GACGCCTTACTGGTTTGGTGGTCGGACCGGTCGGACCGGATGGACCGGATTTAACTATATTTTAATTATATTTATATATGTAATTAAATATAAGTAATTTATATATGATTTTTACATATATTTTATAGTTATATATAAAACTTAACTATATTTGTAAATCCGAAATACTAATTTATGGTTTAACACCCCGTTTTTACCCACTAAAATCAAAAAAAAAAAAATTGAAAATCGGTCGGAACCGGTCCGGTTCGCCGGTCCAACCGCCGGTTCGGTTCGGACCGGCCGGTTCAAATAATCAAAAACGAGCCATAGTGGATCGGATCGGCCAGGTCCCCGATTCGCGGTCCGACCGGTCGGACCGGCCGGTCCGATCCGAGCGTGACAACACTGCTTCCAACTTCAATTCCAATATATGACTAAAACTTTGACTTTTTTGTTTTAAAAATTCAACAACTCGTTTTCTTTGGTCAATTCCCCCTTATAATTCCTAGAACTATCATTATATATGTCAAACAACAATGCTATCTCTCTTTCTCATGCAAAATATACAATTATAGCAACTCATTATATTTTTTTGGTGGAGAAACCAACATGGATCATAATCTAGTCGTCTCTGAGTTGACTCAAGGCAAGGAGTTTGCATTGCAACTCAAGATTCATCTTGACGACCCTATGTCATCTAAAGAATTTCAACAAGTCTTGATCCATAACATCATCGGTTCATACCAAACGTCCTTATATTTACTCACCACTCATGGCTTCAATCCGAATGGGATTAACAAGGAGGCACATTCACATGCCCGAATGAGTGTCACAAGGGTGGAATCAGAAATTTCATTAAGTGAGACCATGTCTAAAGAACATGTAAGCCTTCAGTTTAAGGATCCAAATCACAATGATTTAAGTGGAAAGAGGTAATTAGCTCATGTCATATGCTTAAACATAACATTTTGGGATCTATATAATGAATTAATTTGAGGCACTTGTAGGAAGGGCAATATGAAAAAGTGGAAGAATCAAGTTCGAATAAGAGGAGAGATAAGGGTTGAGGAAGCTCTTGATGATGGGTATAACTGGAGGAAGTATGGCCAAAAAGACATTTTTGGTGCCAAACATCCAAGGTAAGTAACTGTGTATAATCCAAAACAACTACCAACCGTCGATAGATAATCGCTAATCGGATCTAGTTTGTGATTATGTTTAGTTATGCTTGAACAAAAATTATTACTCATTTTATATTTTAAAAGTTAAACTTTAACATGACATAAACTAAATGATATGGTAAAATTTATTTTCAACTCGCTGGATATTGATATATTGATTTGTTTCTACCATCATATTACACTAATTGTATTTGTATTCAATAAAGATAATTAAAAGCGGAATTATATATATATATATATATATATATATATAGGGAAACATTCTATTGAGAACCATAAATATGTAAATAACTACTAAAAATATATAAGAACGACTCTCACCCCATGATCATATTCTTAAACTACATCAATTCTTAATCTATCTCATGTTAGAATTTGGACATTGGTATTCTTTAAACAATCTTTGACTCTTACCAACCACTAACAATTATATATAATTGTTATATTATTGTGAAAAATAAATATTTACTTATAAATATAAGCAACTATAATTTTAGAATATTTTAAGACAAATTATTTTAATTTTTGTGGTAGGTAATATTTTAGAATGTTTTTTTTCTCTTGGTAAAAAAATATAAAATATTTTAAATAGTAAGTTAAATGATTAAGTTTTATTTTCATATCTATAGTTTTTTTATCTCTTAGAACATTAGTAATCTAGTCGATCTTGTTTGTCAAATCATGACATATTTTATTTCTTTTCATGAACAAATTTATAAAAAAAATTGTTCATCAGATCTAAAATTGACCATTTAGTCATTTTATTTGAAAAAAATATAAATAAATACATACACCCCAACCCCCACTTTTATGTTGTTCCTCTCTACTTAATTTTGAGTGGTATCATGTTGGTTGGCTCGAAAAATTAATTCAATACTTCATTATCAAAAAGCTCAATTGCCTTGAATTTCTCTTCAAAATTTCAAATGCTTGCATCGAATGATCAAATTGAGTTTTGGAATTTCCCTTTTATTGAGGAAAGCTGGGTGGCAATGGACTCATAAAATCAATGTTTTCAGAAACGGATCGGAGTGGTCGGACTGGATTTAAGAACCGGATGACGTCATAATTATATATATAGTATATTATATATATAGTTATATATAATTAAATATAAGTAATTTATATATATATTTTATAACTATATATAAAACTTAACTATATTTTTATATCCAACACACTAATTTACTGTTTGTTGCAGTCATTTTAGTAATTCTGTAATAGATGAGGGACTAGTTTGTCATAATAGAGGAATTGAAGGACTAAATGTAATAATGTGTAACGAACGTAGCCGGGGTCGTTAGTAGTTGTTACATACCGTTATGAATGTGAGAAGGAATATGTTTGTTCAGAATCATTTTCGTCTCTTCTGTTCTCTTCTTCTTCTTTCTAAACCTTACCCTAACATTGGTATCAGAGCCACCGATCCTTAATCGGAGTTCTAATCACCATCACCGGAAGATTCTCCGGCAAGTAAATAGCATAGTGTTGTCAGAAATTTCAATCAATTGAAAGGATGATGACGCGTAATCAGTCTTTGGATCAAAGAGTACAAGAGCACGAAGGATCATTGCTTCGATTGGAAACAGCTACGGGCAAGACTGTCGCAGTATTGGAGACGATTAAGGCTGCAACCGTGAAGAATTCTAGTGATATGGATTCGATCAAGTTGCAAATGGCTGAAATTTTGAGGAATTTGCAAGCAATCGGAAACAATCACGGTAGTACCAGCCATTAGGGGTGTGCATGGTCGGTTTGATTCGGTTTTAGCCTAAAACCGAAAACAAAAACCGATATTTCAGTTTTTAGGTTGTTAAAACTATTCGGTTTCGGTTTTTTCAGTGTTTGGTTTTCGGTTTAGACTTCGGTTTTGGTTCGGTTTCGGTTTTTTCGGTTTTGTTTTTGGGCTTCAAGTTTTTTTTTAAAAATTGGTTCAACGTAATGAATTTTAAGCTAAAACCTTTAGGCTTATATTATTTTATTGATCTTTAAACATAATCTATAGATTCTTATAATTACTTAACACTAAAGTTAATTACAATTAATAAAATACAATAATAAAAAATTCAATAAGATAATTTAATCTATCAAACAAAAAAGTTTAAAAATTATTCTTGAAACCTAAATATATATCTATTTTAGATAGGATAAGTTAAATAAGTAATTTATAGGCTAGGCATCTTATAAGTATATGAATACACCTCTAAATGTACAAGTTTGGTTTTATGGTTTCGATTCGGTTTTTTTGGTTTCTATTACAAGCAAAACCGAAACCGAACCGAAAAAATCGGTTTTTAAAAAATCATGAAACTAAACCGTCGGAGTCTCATTGGTTTCGGTTTTATCGGTTCGGTTACGTCGGTTATTTCGGTTGCGGTTCGGTAATTTTGGTTCTTGCACACCCCTACCAGCCATCAAGAGGTCGATCATAATCACAGTATTGGCGATTCTTCAAGTAATCGAGTAATAGTCGACTCACTAAGATCGATTTCCCAAAGTTTAATGGTGAAAACGTAGAAGGATGGGTGTGCAGAGTTGAACACTTCTTTGCAGTTGATAAGACTCTTGAGACATCTAAAGTGAGGTATGCGATTATTCATCTCGAAGATATAGCCTTACTTTGTCATCAGTCAATCATGAAATCTCGTGGTGGTTCCATTGCTGGTATGTTCTGGTCCGATTATAAAGGATTTATTTATGCTCGTTTTGCATTAGTTTTAGGACAGGATGCCATGGGAGCACTAGCTGCTCTTCGGCAGACAGGTTCATTACAAGACCTTTGTTAGGCTTTTGATTTAGCCTTGACTAAGGTATCCATATGTGATGAATATGTTATGAGCTTGTTCTTAAGATCAGTGAAACTGGAGATTGGTTATCCACTTCGACTTCCTAGGCTTAAGAACTTGCCAGAAGCTTACATGTTAGCCCGGATTCAAGATGAAGCCATTTTAATGATTCAATCTTCTAATTTGAATCGATTTAGATCACAATTTTCTTCTTCAATGAATAAGAGTGGCGAGTCTTTGCCACGTTCTTTTATACCATCTACTGCTGCTAATCTGCCTCTATTACCACCACCATCAATAAAAGCTAGGCCTATTTGGAGGTTAACACCTAAAGAAATTAAAGAAAAGAGGTTGAAGGGAGAATGTTTTGGATGTTCAGAGAAGTTTTCCCCAGGCCATAAATGTAAAAGTAAACAATTGTTTTCGGTGAATGTGCTGGAATCAAACGAGGAATCGATATAGAGTTAGTGGGGCATTTGATAAGTGATTGTGAAGACCTAAAGGACCCAGATATCTTGTTGCATGCTTTGATGGGCGTTGCTTCTTACTCTACAATGCGAGTTACCGGTTCCATTGGCACTAAACCTTTGCATGTTCTCATTGAATCGGGTTCAACTTATAATTTTCTAGATGAGCGCCTAGCCATGAGAATCCAGTGTCCAATGAAGTTAGTGGATTCTCTAAACATAACCATTGCAGATGGCAATACCCTTTCTTGTACCAAACTATATGAAAACTTTCGATGGTTAATGCGGGGGAATTGGTTTACAACGGGTGTTTTGTTAATTCCTCTTAGTAGTTATGATATGGTGTTGGGAGTCTAATGGTTACAAACTCCAGATGATATAGTTTGTAACTTCAAAGATTTGACTATGCACTTTAAGGTGGGAGATCATTCTTTCTTTCTTAAAGGCACAAGTTCAAATATACCTACCTTATGTACAATGGGTAAGATGGAACAACTTTTGGGCGATACGAGAAACCTGGCCGGAGCTGAGTTATTCAGTTTTAAGGTCACTGGTCCATAATGTTATCAGCATGATGTAACCATACCTCCAGTACATTCAAATCCGACATTAGACTCATTATTATTATCCTATTCAGACATGTTTGAGGTTCTAACCTCTTTACCCCCAAGTCACCCGTGCGACCATCATATTGCTTTAAAAGATGAGTCTATCACTATTAACCAACGTGCTCATTATTACCCTGCTGGTAAAAAGGATGTGTTAGAAAAGTTAACATAAGAATTGCTTGATTCAGGAGTAATAAGAGATAGTCAAAGTGCATTTGCTTCTCCTGTTGTTTTGGTTAAAAAGAAGGATGAGAGCTGGCGGTTTTGTGTGGACTATCAAAAGCTTAATGATGCCACTATCAAGAACCAATTTCCTATTCCTCTCATTAAGGAATTATTAGACGAGTTAGTAAAGCTACTATTTTTTCTGATTTAAGAGCTGGATATAATCAGATTCGGATGAATAAAGAGGATATCCATAAGACTGTATTTCATATATATCAAGTTCTTTTTGAGTTTGTTATGATGCCCTTTGGCCTTACGAATGCTCCAACAACATTCCAGTCCTTAATGAACCAGGTGTTTAAGGCCTTGATGCAGAAGTGTACGTTGGTTTTCTTTGACAACATATTGGTTTACGATCCGACTATGGAGCAGCATGTACGTGACCTTGAACAAGTCTTGTTGTTACTTAGGAAACATCACTTGGTGGCAAAGCGATCGAAGTGTTTGTTTGGAGGACATCAAGTCGAGTATTTGGGTCATATCATCACCGAAAAGGAGTATCAACTGACCCAATGAAGGTGCAAGCTGTTCAATAATGGTTTGTACCTACCACCTTGAAGCAATTAAGGGGATTTTTAGGCCTTGCGGGTTATTATAGGCGGTTTGTTAAATCTTTTAGGGTGATTGTACGTCCCTTGACAAACTTGCTTTGGAAGGATTCTTTTAGTTGGTCGGCAGAAGCTCAGTAAGCCTTTGATTCTTTAAAGCTTGCTCTTACTACAACACCTGTATTGGCATTGCCTAATTTAGATAAGACTTTTGTTCTGGAAACTAATACTTCTTCCAAGGGACTTGGTGCGGTGTTAATGCAAGACCAACATCCTATTGCTTTTATTACAAGTCTCTATCCCTTAAGCAACAGTCTCTTTCAGTTTATGAGAAAGAGCCGATTGCCATTATAATGGCTATCAAGCAATGGCACCATTACTTGATTCTTAAGCCCTTTGAAATTCATGCTGACCAGAAAAGTTTGAAGCATCTCCTCACTCAGAAGATCATCACACTTTACAGTAGACATGGTTAGCAAAGTTGATAGGATATACTTATGAAATTTAATATAAGAAGGGAACTGATAATAAAGTAGCTGATGGGTTCTCACGGGTGCCTGGTATGGCTATTTTTTCATTGCATCTTAGTTCTATGGATCCTCTTCTTTTGCAACGAATTAAAGCTTCGTGGCATCAAGATGCGCATTTGGTTAATCTCATTCATAAAATCACTCAAGGAACTCAAGTTCCTCACCATTCATGTATGGAGAAATGTTAAAGCGTCGGGATAGGTTGATGGTCGGACATGATGCTCAACTTCGCAAGGATATACTCCATTTAGTCCATGCTTCAACCTTGGGTGGCCATTCTGTGTATTTACCTTCCTTGAAACAACTCAAGTCCTTTTGTTTTTTGCTAGGGTGTTCCAAGCAGCTTCATTTATTCATTTGTGCTTGTGATATTTGCTAACGGATTAAGTATGAGCCCAGAGCCTCTCCTGGGCTATTACAACCACTACGGTTCCTCAGTATATCTTTTCAGATATCTCTATGGACTTCATTAGTGGTTTTCCTCGCAATAAAGGCAAAGACACGATTTTGGTAGTCATTGAACGTTTAATAAAGTATGGTCACTTCTTACCTCTCTCTCATCCTTTTTCAGCACCACAAGTGGCCCAGGTGTTCATGGACAACATTTTTAAGCTGCATGGCAATCCGGTGACAATTATGACCGATCGGGATCCTATCTTTCTAGGCCATTTTGGGTAAGAATGTATGCGTTTGCAGGGTGTCTAGCTTGCTCTCTCTACTACCTACCATCCACAAAGTGATGGTCAAACTGAGGTGTTAAACCGTTGCTTAGAATCTTATCTGCGTTGTATGGCTATGGATGCCCCTGATCAGTGGTTGAAATGGCTGCCATTGGCTTAATGGTGGTACAACACTACTTACCGTACCTCCATTAAGATGTCTCCATTCCAAGCCTTATACGGATATGCCCCTCCTATTTATTTACCTTATATCCATGTGGATACACGTGTGGATGTTGTGGAACATTTCCATCGGGATAGGGAATCTATGATTCAAGCTTGAAACATTCGTTGCATGCTTCCCGCAACCGAATGATTCAAATGACTTCGAATCACCGAACAGAACGTCAATTTCAGGAAGGGAATTGGGTTTACTTAAAGCTTCAGCCGCACGTGCAAACAACACTTCGACGTCACCGTTATTCGAAGTTAACTCCTCAATATTATGGTCCTTCTTGGTTTTGAAACACGTGGGGTCAGTTGCCTACAAGTTAGACCTTCCTGCGGATGCCCAGCTTCACCCGATTTTTCATGTTTCATTATTGAAACCAGTTGTGGGTGATCACCAACCGATATTACCATTACCGACTAATCCCCGTTTCTTATTGCAACTTCGCTCTATATGGGATCGTCGCTAGGATCGTCGGGGTGTCTCGTTGGTCACTCAAGTATTGGTTCATTGGATGGTTTTATTGATGCATGAAGCTTCATGGGAATATTTGGATGAGTTCGAATTGCGCTTTCCAACTTTCCATTCTTGAGGACAAGAATGTTTTTTTTGGGGGGGGGGAATTTTGTTGTAGTCATTTTATTAATTCTGTAATAGATGAGGGACTAGTTTGTCATAATAGAGGAATTGAAGGACTAAATGTAATAATGTGCAACGAACGTAGCCAGGGTCGTTAGTAGTTGTTAAATACCGTTATGAATGTGAGAAGGGATATGTTTGTTGAGACTCATTTTCTTCTCTTCTGTTCTTTCTTCTTCTCTGCAAAACCTTACCCTAACATGGATCAACACCTCGTTTTTATCCATTAAAATAAAAAAAATAAAATCTGGTTCGAATCGGTCCGACCACCGATTCGGGACCAACCGGCCGGTCGTTATACATTATTACATTTAGTCCTTCAATTCCTCTATTATGACATTTAGTCCTCTATTACATTTAGTCCCGACCACCGATTCGGGACCAACCGGCCGGTCGTTACACATTATTACATTTAGTCCTTCAATTCCTCTATTACATTTAGTCCCGACCACCGATTCAGGACCAACCGACCAGTCGTCACCAACCGATATTACCATTACCGACTAATCCCCGTTTCTTATTGCAACCTCGCTCTATATTGGATTATCGCTAGGTTCGCTGGGGTGGCTCGTTGGTCACTCAAGTATTGGTTCATTGGATGGGTTTATCGATGCATGAAGCTTCATGGGAATATTTGGATGAGTTCGAATTGTGCTTTCCAACTCAAGTATTGGTTCAATGGATGGGTCTACCGTCCCAAAATGATTCGATGCGAACCGGACCGGCTAGGTGGCCGATCCCCGGTCGGACCGGTTGGACCGACCGGTCCGATCTGGTCCTAACAACAATGCATAAAACGTTTGTTATGATATTTGATGGTTTTGATAAGAATACATTACTTTCAAGGTATTATAATATGTATTATTACAAGATGTCGGTGGGACCAGAAATTTTTTTTTGCTTTCCATTTCTGCCACAAAACGTGTGTGGGTATTTATTTAAACCACCACTTCTTCTCTTTTAAGGGGATGATCCCGTTCATTTGATTTATAGTAGAGAGAGGAGGTTAGAAAGAGAAACATTAGAGATATGGATGATGGTCGGTTGCGGTTCTGTTTTCGGCGGAGGAGGGTGTTGTCGGCCATCTCTCGCATGTGTTGCGTTTATGTGTTGAAGATGAAAGCGATGGCCGCTTGGCTTGCCGTTTCCGGCGACGCCAGCTTGGCCTGTCGTTATCGGACATCTCCGCTGCCACAAGTTCTCTGTTTCTCTTAGATAACCTTGAGCTCTCTTTGTACAGAAGGGAACTTAGAAAGAGCAACATGTAAGATAGAGAGGGATAGAAAGAGAGAGAGAGAGAGGGGGGATCTTGACCGGAGGTCTTTCTAACCGTCGCCGGCGTCCGTGGCGTCTCTCTCTTACTCTCCGATGACCTCTTTTACTGTTGT
The DNA here is from genome assembly GCA_018326465.1 of Flaveria floridana. NCBI lineage: Eukaryota > Viridiplantae > Streptophyta > Magnoliopsida > Asterales > Asteraceae > Flaveria > Flaveria floridana. The sequence continues at coordinate 15,161 of BJCO01673222.1, read as the reverse complement.
TTGGTTTCTTTGAGTTTGTTTTGTATCTGTTACTTCATCTTTGTCTTTACCCCATTTCGTATTTTAGATCTTTCAGATTTGGGGTTTATATCTGGAGATTTATACTCAAATGAGTGGTGCTCTTTGTTGCATTCAAAAGGCTTTTTTTGTTGATCCCTCATGGTTTGCGTATGATGGGTGGGCTGATGAGGATAATTGTTGTTAAAAGATTTAGTTTTTGGGTTGTTGCTTGCTCATTTGAAAGAAATAGATCCCTGGATGTTGATGATGATAATGCAAGGCTGTTACAGGCTTTTTTACTGACCCCTCATGGTTTGCGTATGATGGGTGGGTCATTTTGTTTTTGTGTTATTGTTTGGCTCAATGATGATGAGGTTTGACTCATCTGAGAGAAATAAACCCCTGGATGTTGGTGATGATAATGTAAGGCTGTTAAAACCTTTTGTTTTTAGGTTGTTGTTTGGGTCGATGATGATGAGGCCTGACTCATCTGAGAGAAATAAACCCCTGGACGTTGGTGATGATAATGTAAGGCTATTACTTGGGTCGGTGGTGATTAGATTTACCTCATTTGGGAGAAATTGACCCCTAGAAGTTGATTATGATAATGTAAGGCTCTTACTTGGCTCGGTGATGATGAAATTTACCTTATCTGAGAGATGTTTGGCTTGATGATGATGATTTTTAACACATTTAAAAGATTTGAAATGCAGTTTGAATAAAACTGTTGGTGGCTGTAGTGTTCTTTTTGTTTGGGTTTCATTTTTTGTTAAGAAAATTACAGGCTATGATGACGCAAAAAATATTTGCAGCCACAACGACTAAGCAATTCTGAGCCTAAATTAACATATTAGCGTATACTATTCAAAATGTTTTTTTAGGTTGCACGTGTCGTGTTAATGCATTTGTTATAATAAGTAAGTACAAAAAAATATCAACGCACGATCTCTTTGATATTTTTTATTTATTGTATAATGTGACTTTTGACAAATAACACAACGAACACAGATAAAAGTTGGCCGCCTCAACGCGCGGCGTCAATTTCTAGTTTAGATTAAAGTGATGATAATCTATTACGATTTCATTGGTCACTTCATTGCGAAAGCAGATTCGAAAAAGAGGTTTTGCATAATCCTCTCACCTAAGGGGTTGTTTTGTATATCAATTTAGATTTTTTATTAATAATATCGGTAAAATAGTTATTTCATATAGATAGTTCAACAAATGTTAGTGTAAAATACCAAATGTCTTATCGTTTGACAAATATTAGGAGACAAAATTAGTAGTTTTCAAAATAAAAGTAACAAGACCTTGTAATATCATTTATAATTTACATAAAAAGGATTCAATTTATACACCGAAACATTTCTATGTGTCAGACTACTTTTACATCTAAAAAGTTATTGTTTATCTACAAGTATTATCATTTATAATTTAATATATCTATATTATATAAAAGTGGATTATCATTAGTATCCAAACAAAACTTGTTACATCATCTCATGTCTATTTTATAGTAATATTAATTATATTAATAGTGCATGTGGTTTCGTCATTTTTAGGTGTGTTCAAACTCGGATATTTGAAATTTCATTTATCTAAAAATTTTAGATAGTGGAAATCACTATCCGTATTTGTATCCGAAATTTCGGATATCCGAAATTTTGGATACGGATACGGATAATGATTCCGATATCCCAAAATTAGACATATGCTATTATAAAAATATTATAAAAACCAACTCATATCATTAAAGTCTCAATATACACTAAAAAATTTCAATGTAGAGTAAAAATATGTCTAAAATTAAAAAAAAATAAAAAAATATTTTTTAGTTTTCAGATAATCGGATATCCGAATATCCGAAACTTTTGAAAATCACTATCCTAATCTGAATCCGAATCCGAATCCGAATTTTCGGATATCCGAAATTCGAATATCCGAATTTTCGAATCACCGATATTTCGGATATTTCGGATTCGGATTTTTGGGTTTTTCGGATCGGATTCTCGGATTCGGATATTTTTTACACCCCTAGTCACCTTGTTCGCATACCTTGTTTTTTAAATGATAACAAAGGTATTTTATATGAAAACTACTGATTTAGTCTGCTAATATTTGTTAGAAGACTAAACTTGTTACATCATCTCATGTCTATTTTAGTTTTATTAATTAGGCCATCGTTTCTTAAGTAGAGAATGATGAGATATTTAATTTTTATAATGAGGCCTAATTACAAAATGAATTTTGCAGGGGTTATTATAGGTGTGCTTATAGACAAGTACAAGGTTGTCTTGCAACTAAACAAGTTCAAAAATCTGATGAGGATCCAAGTATCTTTGACATCACATATATTGGAAGTCACTCATGTAATCCCGAATCCCACACACTTACGGAGGGGCATCAAACAATGCTACCAGCGATACCAAAAGTAGAGATCCTTACACCATTCCCGCAAAACCAATTCCTCCAATCCTCTGAATCTTTATCAACAGTTCAACAGCACCTAAATACCCCATCGTTTCACCAACCTTCATCATCGAACAATAAACCGAATATCTCAATGATTGTTAATACTTTTGACGGTTCACCAACATTCAGGTTCATCAATCCCTCAATGTCACATCCCGGAGTTGAAAGAAACCCAAGGACAATGGTTTTAGATTCTCAACTAAACGATAATGTTTTGATAGCTACATCTACCACAAGATCTCATACTCTTGATATGGGCTTTTCATTTGGTGAAATGGAGATTGCTAACAACCTCAATTTTGACGATTCAATATTATTTTAGTAGTAGCATAATTGGTTGATATATGATGAGTTCAGAATAGCTTTTTATCTTATGTTATGTTATATTATAGACAAAAATTTTCATTAGATATGACGATTAAAAAATTGTAACGAATATTAAATTATTTTTACTTCATTATTCTAGGTTTGTAGCATACATTTTTTAAGGCAATACTAGTAGCAAATCTGAAATACTAGTTATGTTCGATTTTTTCTCTCATACAATTTCTGGCCAATTGATAGAGCTAACAAATCAAGTTTGAGAAAGCACGATAACGAGCCAGATTGTTTGACTATATAAAAAACAAGACCTACTTTAAGGGCCCATATTTAAAGCCCCCAATTTTTTATATCACGTAATAAATCGGCCGTACACCATTTTTTTATTAATTGAATATGGTCCTGTAATTTTTTTTTATATCTTATCATTATATGAGAAAGTGTTGGGATAAGAACTTTCTCATTTATTGTTGTGATTTCTACAATAATTCACAACTTATATCTCAATTGGTTATTTAGGATTTTCATTTAATTTTCAGATTTCACAAGTACAGCAAATAATGAGCATATCTAAAAAAAAGTTGTCTTTTACTAAAACCCACTCCACCTCTGATATGTGTAATTGTATCTGTTTTAAAAATCGTTTACTGTACATGTGTTTCAAATATCATATTTTCATTTGTTGTGAACTTAAACAAAAAAATATATTTTTCATGAAAGAGCACCACTTCTAGATTCAGTTTTGGGCATCCAAAAAGACTGAGTTGGTTCTGTACAATTATCAATTTTTGAGATCTCGAATTGGATTGTATAATTGTAGACCCACATATCTATTGTAAAATCATAGTTGTTCACTTTATATTAATACCAACTTTAAAGATAAACGTCACATAAATAAGTTAGTAATTTAGTATTGGATGCTAGTGATAGGGTCGTTCAATGAACTTTCGAACAAAGCAATTGCTTAAGGCTCTCACCTTTTTAGGCGCCCAAGTTCTATAAAAAGTTTTATATAGTGGGGGCTAAGTTTGAGTCATGCATAGCTTCTTGTAAAAGGCCTGACGTATGACCACATTAAGATGATGTTTGAAAAAGAGTCTTAGAAACGTGTTGCATGCATTTCAGCTTTCATTTTGTCCCCAACTGGGGTTACCAATGAGGGTAATTTGGTGAAGACAAAGATTAGGTGGGTGCATAGGGTTCAATTAAAAGACAAGGAGGATTAAATTAACCTTATGCTTGTTTGTTTTAACTTCTTGATTTATTAGGTATTATTTAGCAACGCTTAAATTAAATTACATGTCGTTAACTGTAGATTATCTGTTTTACAAAAATTGACAATTTGAAGGTCAAAGTAACATTCATATGTTGATTATTAATGTAAAGAAGACGATGCAAGTAGCTAGAGATGTTTGAATGTATATTGTAAAGCTGATTATTGTGACTACAAAATTTTAGTTTGGATAAATAGCTACAACAAAGCGATCTAAGTTAGGAATGGTTATTTAAATTTTAATATTACATTCCCTTTTATAATCATTTTATTACTATCTTCAACTATAAAGACAATCAGATTTTTTGATGAGTGATATGATAAAATGCTTGTGAAATAGTTATGAATCCAAGGATCAACAAGGGAATTATCAGCTTAGTTATTAACAAAACAATGATTACGGAATTACCATTGCTTTGTTGTTTGATTAATTAAAAAAATATGAATAAATAAACAAATATAGATCGCGAAGAACAAACTCAATACTCAAATCAACGAATAACAATTGAATGACAATTGAAGAACAGACAAAAATATAGCAAATGTTTTTCATTAAATATTGACTAATGATTACAATAATCAATGAATGGTCTTGCTAATGCTAGGGTTCTAATGCTATATTGATGCTTATGAATTGTTATGAAGACGATTGCGGCTGCTAGGGTTTGATTGTAATTGATTTCTTTAATTGTGTACCTAAGCCTTGTATTTATAGGATTAGGGTTTACTGATTTGGAAACTATAACTTCCTTATCGGGGTAAGGTAGTTACTCGAAGAATATTCTCTTCCGACATTCTCTGACTAAAGTATAAGTCATTCGTCGCTGTTGACTTTTAACTTTAGAGTTTTCTGTTGACTTGATATACTTGAAAGTACATCAAGTTGGTCTTCCGCAGCTACTTTGTCTTCCGTAGGAGGTTTCTTCTTCCACAGGAACAATTGTCTTCAGTAGAAGATCTCTTCTTTCGTAGGAACACTTGTCTTCTGCAGAAGTTCTACTGAATCCTTGATTTGTTCCAAAATATCTACGGAGGAACAAAATTGTTTATCCGTAGATGTTTCCAACACTTAGTCAATTTCTTGAAGTTGACTAATACTCATGATTTTTCCTGCAACATACATATACAGCAACACAGAATATATGAGTTAACCTATACACATATACTGCATACATAATCTTGAAAGATTACAAAAGTTATTACAATAATTGATTCAAAAAACTAAACCTATACAAAACTCTAGACCTAACAATACTCCCCCTTAGGTTTAGCTTCTTCTAATCAATGTCTTAGGCTTTGTAGCTCCTTCACTCTTGACACAACCTTTTTATTGAAGTATGATACAACATCCTTTTGATCTTTATACTTTTACTTGATCTCCATTCTGCTTCTCTTGTTTAACGTATCATACTTTATTCCCAAAATATCTTCTTCAGTGGTCAGGGTTGCAACAACACTGTTGTTGTTCACCACCTCCAATTCATCCTCTTTATATATCCTTAGCTATATAATAGACGGGAATTCAGATCCCATGAGCTGGCCTGCTTCGAATTTTCTTCTTTAACTTGGAGAGGCATTTAGTTTGTCTATCACTTGAATCATATACACACTGAGACATAGGTCGTTTTGTGCCTGTTGATTGCTGAGCTTTGGGAAGAACTTGTCATATAAGTAAGCTACGTAACTAGGGTACAAGAGCTTGATTTCCTGCGGATCAAATATCCTGATGCTCGAGGTTGCCTTCCTATTTATAGTTCTGTTAAGCATAAGCTCTTTTGATTTTTCCACATATCCCCAATGTGTGATGGGATGAGTGAACTGGTTTCCTTCATACCTCTTTATAGGTGTAATGCTTTCCTTTACATGCCCAGCCTGGATAAAAAAATCATCTTCTATCAGGTGTGAGGAGCTGGTTTGTGGCCTTCTTTGCCTTTTTTCTTTTTATGTGCTCCTCATCTTCCCTTTTTGCTTCTCTGAGTACATCATCCTTGGACCTTGATAGCAACTTACCAACCATACCTGAGAAATCTCTTCCCCTTGGATGAATTGAATAGTTGATGATTGGTAGGTTCTAAAGTTGAGTGATGTCGGCATCTGGGAGTGATATGAATAGTTCAATCCGAGGAAAGTATTGTATCATCCCAGATGCCATTTTGATGATTACACTATCCTAGTTAGCATCATATTTCCATGCAATGATCTGTAAGTCTTCAATTAACTTGGGAGTAGTGATGTGATCGAAGAGCTGAAATAAGGTTGACTTGTGTTCAGTCACTTCTCTCACGGTTGTGCCTGGAGGCCATACCTTGCTTGGAAACATCTCTCTGGGTTCCCTGATCAGCTTTTGCTTTTCTTTATGCATGTCTTTGCTTTCAACTATGGTAGGCTCAGCTGGAGTTGTTGTGTGTGTTAGCCTTAAACCCTTGGCTTCTGTTTTGAATCTCACTCCAGTCTGCCGCTCTATCTTCATTACATACTCCATCATCTGTCTCAGCTCTTTCACACCTCTGTCTCTGAATTCATAAAATTGTGGTTATGATTTTGTAACAAACAAATTAGATTGTTCATGTTGAGCTTCTTGGTGTCACAGTGAACCAATTCTTTCTTTAGTTGTTCTTGAGCTTAAAACTTGATGAAGTTATCATAGTTGCAGTCTGGGTTCATAAAGCTGGCCGCAGTGAAATCCTTTATTATTTGTTTGAGTTCATCTGCGATCATCCTTTCCACCATGTCAAATGGAAACCCTTTGTTGATAAGGTCCATGAACATGTTTGACTCGAGCCTTTCTTCAAGGACGTCTTTATCAGTAAGCATTTAAGTGGCCTTGGGAGTTTCTTCATTTATCAGCTCCTCCCATTCAATATCACTATCATCTTCTTCTTTAATTTGCTTTGATATCAATGGGTTGACTGGAGGGGTATGCTCAGGTGACACCAATTTGATTTTCTTAGGTGATTCTTGCACCTCTATTACATCCTTCTCAGTTTTTCCTAAATACCTCCTCTTTCTATTATAGCAGATAATAAGGGCCTGTTTTTATAATTGCACAGCCCTAGATGAGGATTGGTCATCATGTAGTATAGGTTGAGTAGATTGTGAAGCTTCAAGCTCATTAATCCTTTTTCTCAATCTCTTGATCTTTAGCAGTTACAAGTTCATCTTGCCTAGAGATGGTGATTTGTGCATTGTTCATCTCTAGCACAACCTGTTCTTTCTCTGATTTCTCTTTGTTCATCTCTTCCTTTAACTCTCTTACCAGTTCGTGCAAGGCATCTATCACTTCATGATTAGTTTGGGCATCTTCTTTTAGTCTTCTGATAGATCCTTCTTGTAGTGTCAGAAGTGCATCTTTTTCTTTTAGATCCCCTTTTAGTGCTCTCAGCTTTTCATATCTTTTGTTTGATTTGGTGACTAGTTTGTTGTGTTTAGCCAGCAAAAAGCTTTTTCTCACATCAATGTCATCATCATTTAGGTCATCTTTATGATAGGCTACAATATCAACAAACTTTTCACCAGATCTAGTTACTTGCTTAACCTCTTGAGTTGGTTCTTTTTCATAATCTAGGCATACTTCTTTAGTGTCCCCATCATGTATATCATCAAGATTTTCTTCAAGGTTGATGACTTCAGTTAGTGCAGTGCTATCAGAAGTTGAATTTGATTCAACCACTAGGGAAATAGCAATTGGAGGTTGTTCTTATGGTGAAGATGGCTGAAGTGGGGAAATTGGTTCTGTAACTGCAGATCCGTGTGATGTTTTGGATGAAAAGAGAGAGATTGGTTGTGTGTGTTCACTGGCAGGTGAAACTGGTTCAGTCTCCGCAGTGTTAATAGAGGCTGGTGATTGATTGAGTGGGAAGGGTTGGGTTTGTTCACTTTGTGGTGATGATTGTTGTGCTGGTGAAGGTGGGTTGTATTGGTGATGGTGATTGGTTAGTCACATGAGATTGAGATGGTGAATGTGAACCTTACTCAGTTTAAGCAGGAGATCCTTCTACTTGTTCTTCCTCTTCTATAAACACCAACTCTTATGGTATTTCAGCATTTACATCCACCATGTGAGGGAACATCTCCATTTCTTCCCTTTCATATCTTCCATTGATTTTGTTCAACACAGAACGGCCCAGGTGTGCTTGAACAAACACATCACCTTCCCTTTCTATCTGAGGTAGGGAGTCATTAAAAATCAGCTGAAGAAATCTTGGAAACATGTACATCTTATCAGCCTTTTGCAGTTCGACTTGGTCACATAGGCATCCAAGAATGTACTTAGAGTAATTGTACCTCCTTCCTTCAAATATTCCAATGATCACAGAGGAGATGTGCTTAGAGAATCTATCCAGGCCCGACTTCCTGTTTGACATGCATTTTAGGTAAGTGTGGCACAGGAATCTGTAGGGCTTGCACAATCTCCCTTTCTTGATTTCTCCATTCCTATAGTCTCCGTCATATCCCATGAGATTAAACACCTTCTAAATGTATTCATGGTCGAATATATCAGGGTGGCCTGCTTCTTGTTCACCCAGCTCTAGAACTCTTCTTATGATCTGTTCATCAACTCTAAGCACTTCATGTCTTACCGATACGTAGATAACTCATTCACCATTTTCTTCTACCACTCTGTAGTTTTCTAGAAATCTATCATATGCGATTGATAGATTACTGGGTCAGCAGATAATGCATAGTATATCATCAACCGCTGTAGGAATCGAATGATCTCTATACATCCTTCGGTGTCTGGGTCATCCGGATTTAAGAGCGAACATACATTATGCTCCTTTGCGAATCGATTTGCCATTTACAATACTTAATAACATCAGAAACTAATTATTTAAATATTTATGCATGTAATCAGAAATTTTAGGTTTTAGGAAGTTCAAGAGTTTTGATGACATTTCACCACGAATCTGCGGTATTAAGTTGATAATCAGAAATTTTCCTTGCTGAAGATGTTCATATGATGAACTGAAGATTAAGAAACTGAATGATTTATTGTTTTGAGTGGATATTTGAGTATCGACGGAAGAGGGGTTTAAGGATGTTGACTAACGGTTTTCCAGTTCAAAAAGTGTTCTGAGAAAAGTAAATGAAAAAGACAAGTACAAGGTATCTCTTATGCACTTTTTTAGAAAATTAATTAATAACCTTTTAATATTATAGGACCCTCAACCCTTTCGTGATAATTTTTGTTTCCGCAGATATTGTCTCTTCCATAGTAATTTAAAGCTTCCGCAGAAAGTTAAGTCTTCCGTAGAAAAATAAATCTTTCATAGGAAATCTACTTTTCCGCAGGAAATTAAGTCTTCCGTAGGAGAATAAATCTTCCGAAGGAAAATAAATCTTCCTAGTGAGATCTACGGACGACTTATTAACTCCTGAATTACTACGGAAGTATAATGCATATTTCCATCAATGTACGGAAATGAATTATACTTTGTTAAACATTCACATCCATAGGCTACCAGTCTACGGGTGTTCAAATTTTACACTGTAGCTTCTGCTGAAATGCAATATTACACTGTAACTTCTGTTGAAATGAAATATTACACTAACTTCTACTGAAGTATAAAAATTTATCCTTTTTGATGTATGATGCTAATATGGTATTAGATCATATGTTGCTGTTGGACCTTGTTGACTAGTTCCAAAGGCAATTGTGCTAAGATCTTCTCAAGTCAGATATCCCACAGCTAATGTAGTTGCTCAAGATTCAACTTCCTTTAATGTGTTTTTGTTTAACTTATTTTTCATACTGATTATTACTACTCCCCCTAAATTTGTGCTTAATAATGAAGTGTTTAGCAGAAATTTAAGTGAATAGAGCATGAAAAGCAATGATCTCACCACAATATGTTAAATAAGAAGAATTAACAAAACTTAAACATCTGTACAAGCTTTGAAAATAGGATCATACTATAACATGAAGTTCCCTCCTGATGATGTTAGATTGAAAATGAAGTAGACAATGATCTAGTACTGATTGCAAGTATATTGATCCACTTAAATTCAACCAAGAGCATATGTTCAAATAGGCATGCTAATTATCATGTTTTGAGTTTGATTAGACATAAACTGATATGGACCCCATATTCAATTCACATTAGAGGTTGTCCACCTTTAATGAGTCATCTTATCATTTTTTCACACTTAAACTATGTTCTTTTAAATATAGGTTCTATCTTAAGATTTCTGTGAAATCTTATTAATGCAAATTGTTGTATAAGCTCTTAAATTAATATACAGGTGATCACTGTGGATTCTTTTAGAGCTTGATATATGATCATCCTCAATCACCAGGTCTTTACTCACGTAAAACAAAGGTGCCTTTAACCTAGGTCTTTGTTCACACAATACAGAGGATGATGATGATCATAATCATGTCATCAAGTGTTTATATTCATAAACAAGGTGTTCATTATCCCAGGTCTTTGCTTACGCAAAACAGAGGGAAAATGAATTGCAAAAATAGAAATTATAAGTAGTCAGTACATAGTGTGTTTAGGTGACTAAGTTGATCATCTCAGAATAAGACTCACTTGCTTGCTCCTCAAAGTGGAGAATCCTACAATCAGTAATCTATACATTAAGTTTGGCATGCTTTTGTCTATGTTCTACTCAAGCTGAACCTACTCACATATCAATGCACATCGAAACTGTCTTTATGTAAGATTAAAGTTAGGAAAGTAAGCTGAGTTATATTGTACGATCATATCATATTATACAAAAGCTATAAATAGAAACAAAAAATAACAAAACATTCTTTTTGTATGTTTAGAGATTTATGTATGTTTTTGGCTTGTTCATGGTGGATTGATCATGCTTTTCTTAATAATGAGGGGATAGTTAATCTAAGTTGATAATGCCTAGTGATTCAATTAAGAAATTAAGTCTTACTGAATCAAAGGCTTTAGTGAATAAATCAGCAAACTGATTGTTGGTATCCACTTTGATCAACTTGATCAACCCCTTTCCTGAGCAATCACTCAGAAAATGATATCTGATCTCTATATGCTTGGTTTTACTATGTTGCACTGGATTAGCAGTGACAAACGTAGCAGCTAAGTTATCTATATGAATTGGTGTATGAAGGAAATTGTACCCATAATCGAGTAATTGGTTTTGCAACCATAAGACTTGAGAGAAACTAGCTGAAGCAGCTATGTACTTAGCTTTAGCTGTGGATACTGAGACATTGGTTTGTTTCTTGCACTACCAAGAAACAAGCCTAGGTCCTAGAAATTGACATCCACCGGTTGTGAATTTTCTGTTATTGTTACATCCTTCAAAATCACTGTCTGAATATGAGTAAAGATTGAATTCTTCTTCTTTAGGATACCAAAGGCCAAGAGCTGGCTTCCCTTTAAGATATCTGAATATCATCTTCACAGCATTCATATATGATTCCTTTGGATCTGATTGGTACCTAGCACAAACATAAACAGTAAACATAATTTTAGGTCTGCTTACAGTTAAGTATATTAATGATCCTATCATTGATCTATATAGTCTTTGATCTATAGACTTCCCTATAATATCAGGTATAATTTTACCAATGGTGGATGTTGGTGTTTTGCATGAAGCTGTATCAGCAAGAGAGTATTTCTTTAGTATTTTATGAATATACTTCTCTTGATTGATAAAAATGCCATATAGTTTTTGATGAACTTGCAAGCCAAGAAGAATGTTAGCTCTCCCATAGAACTCATCTGAAACTCCGATTTCATCAATGATTCAAATTCTTCACACAATCTCTTCTTTTTTAATCCAAATATAATGTCATCAACATATATTTGTACCACTGAGAGATCTTAATGTTCATGTTTGAGAAAGAGAGTCTGATCTATAGTTTTTCTTTTGTATCCATGCTTTCACAGAAAGGATGAGAGTGTCTCATACCACTTTCTTAGTGCCTGATGAAGACCATATAAAGCTTTGTCAAACTTGTGTACTCTATGAGAATAGTCAGGATATTTAAAGCCTGGAGGTTGAGAAACATAGACTTCTTCATCAATCTTTCCATATAAGAAAGCACATTTCACATCCATTTAGTAAACTATGAATTTCTTGTAGGAAGCATAGGCTAGGAAGACTCTGATAGCTTTAATCCTTACAACAGGAGCAAAGACCTCATTATAGTCTATTCCTTCTTCTTGAGTATAGCCTTGTGCTATCAACCTGGCTTTGTTTCTTACAATGATTCCTCTATCATCTAGTTTGTTCTTGAAAAGCCATCTAGTACCAATTGGATATTGACCATCCAGCAAGTCAACTAGATTCCAGAATTCTGCTTTCTGAATTGTTGAAGCTCCTCTTGCATAGCTTTAATCCAGATGTTATCTTTAAGTGCAGCTGAGATGTTAGGTGGAACCACTTAAGAGAGAAATCAGGAGAAGAGACAAATGTTTTCCGCTCCCCCTTGATTTCTTGTGGTTCTTTCATGAAGGCACCAATTATATTGTCAATTGGATGATTCTTATGAATTCTAGTGATAGGAGTAGATGCAACTAGAATGGAAAGGTCCAAGTTGGTCATAGGTGCAGATGGAAATTTATCCAATTGAGATGGAGAATTGACAAAGTAGTTGAAGTCTTCTGCATTATGAACTGATGCTGTATTATTGTCATTTTCCTGATTTTGTGCTTTAACATATGTAGTCTGAACTTCCGTAGGAGTTATGAAACATCAACAGATGTAAGTTGTGGATATGCTAATGTTGTTAATGGATTTGGTGGTTGTTCTGATGCATTTGGAACTTCAGTTGAAGGAACTTCTATATCACCGGTTGTAGATGGGGTATCTATGGAAGTATTGGGTACATCTCCGGGGTCAATATGAACATCTATGGAAGCAGAGTTAACATATACTGATACTTAATTCACTTATTGAGAGGCTAAAGTGTATTTCTGTTGGATAGTCGATTACTTAATTATGAAGATGGGCCAAGATCTACAACACTTGAAGTGTGTGTAGAAGGTCTTGGTGGATCTGCAGATAGTGGCACTTCACTCATTGTTGGAGGCACATAAGGATAACAAGTATCCATAAAACCTGCAACATTTAAATAACCAAAGTTAAAAGAATTCATGAAAGCATCTATATCAAACAACCATGATGAACCTATCACAGATTTGGTAAATGATGTTTCATCAAAAGAGACATTAGGTGTTTCTTCCATAATATGTTGGTGTGGAATCTAAACTATATATGATTTAGATGTTGATGAATAACCAACAAAGAAATCATCATAAGATTTTTTTGAAAACTTTTCTAAGTGTTCCTAGGTGTTTAACACAATCACATGACACCTAAAAGCTCTAAGATAGCCTATAAAAGGTTTCTGTTTAAACAAAATCTCATAAGGTGTTTTATTTTGTTCTTTAACAATTAATGTTCTATTTTGAACATTGCAGGCTTTATTTACTGCTTCAGCCCAAAAGGTAATGGGCAGATGTGAATCGGCCAACATTGTTCTAGCTGCTTCAATGAGAGTTCTGTTTCTTCTCTCAGCAACTCCGTTTTGTTGTGGAGTTTTTGGTGCACTGAACTGTCTTGCTATGCCTTTGTTCCTAAAAAAGAGATCTAGAACACAGTTAACAAATTCAGATCCATTATCACTTCTTAGATTTTTATCTTTAAATCAAGTTGATTTTCAATTTTAGTAATGAACTCCACTAATATTTCTGATGTTTCACTCTTATGTTTTAAGAAAAAGACCTATATTAATCTAGTGAAATCATTAACAATCACCAAACAATATTGCCTTTTTCCAATGCTCATCACATTAGTCGGACCAAAAAGATCCATATGAAGCAATTTGAGTGGTGTTCTATTTGTGTTTACTGTTTTGGACTTGTGTGACACCTTATGTTGTTTTACTTTGTAACATGACGTACAATGAGTAGAACATTTAAATTCTTTCTTAGGAAGGCCAATGACTAAGTCATTTCTAGCCAGTCTATTCATGTTCTTCATGTTAGATAACTAGCCTTCTATGCACAGTTGAGATTTATCTTCTGATGGCTTAGAAATTAGGAAAGTTTAATTTGATGTTAAAGATGTGTTGTTCATGTCTAAAACATATGTGTTTCCTTTTCTTGGTGCTTTAAGAATGATGAAATCATCTGGGATTTGTAAACCAGATTTAAGAATGTAACAATGAGTTTTATCAAATAAAGTGGTTTAGTTTTGATCACAAATTTAAGAAACACTAAGTAAATTAAATTGTAAATTTTCATAAAAGTTCACTTTCTCAAATTTGAGCACCCCATTACTTAAAATACCTTCACCTATAATTTTACCTCCCTTTTATCCCCACTAAATGCTACGTAAGAAGCATTTTTGTGTTTCAAATCATGGAGGAGAGAATAGTTTCCTGTCATATGCCTGGAACATCCACTGTCAACATACCACTTGTTGTCATCCCTCCATGTATGTTCCTGCACATAAAATAAATCAATTAGACTGGGGAACCCAAGCATTAATAAGCTTGGGCTGATCAAGTGTGTCTAAAATTGTTACTCCTTCATGAAATAGTCTTGATGATTCAGTTTTGACTTTAGATTTTATTGATTCATTGTAACACCCCGAAAAGTCAAAACGAGCCATCAAGGATAATGAGCTTAATTTGTGGGTATTTAGTAAAGGAAGGAAATGGGTTATGGGCTAATTAGGCTTATGGGCAAGAGCCTAATCTTCCACACCTAATCAGCCACCATCTTCCACACTTGAACCCTAGCCACCAAAATTCATAGAGAGAGAAAGTAGAGAGAGAAAGTGAAGAAAACTCAAGATTTGGAGCTTCAAAGGTTAAAAGATTGAAGATCTGGGTGTTGGAGCATCGAACCATAAGAAAGGAGCAACAAATCCAGGTAAGAATCGACCTCTAAACCCTTCTATAGATCAAACCCGGATTCTAGGGGTTTGGGTTTTGAAAAGTTTCAAAGAAACACATAAAGGTCAAATTTTTACGTTGAAAACGTGTAAAAAGGTTAGATATGGTTTCATGGATGGTAAACCAAGGATTTAGACGTAAAAAGTTAAGATTTTGGGTTAAAAATGAGCTGGTTCTTCATTTCCGTTCATCCAGCGAAACTGT
>BJCO01673221.1:0-17363 GCA_018326465.1 Flaveria floridana | reverse complement strand
CACACACACACACACACACACACACACACATATATATATATATATATATATATATATATATATATACATAGGAGGGTTCTAATAAAAACTACATTATAATTGAAAACTAAAAAAAACTATTTTTCCACCCTTGATTTATTTCATCAATGGTTGAGAATAACTAATGACAATTTCGTAAATATATTTAAGTTAGGGGTCATAATTAGAGAGGTTAGGGGTGTAATGGGTAAATTAATTTTTTAAATTTTTTAAACTCTCATAATCATTGATTAGTTTCCTAAAATATCTCATTCTCTCTCCTAATTTATTTTACTAATATTTTTTCTAACATAATAAAAAATAAAATCATATTAGTTGTTTTATTTGTATGAGACATGATAAACAATATTTTTTTAATCAAATCACGTTAATTGTTTTAATAAAATCAAACACTAGCCTAGTTATGTACATGTAGTAGTGTTACGTATATGTAAGAGCGGTGCTATTTTTATGCAAGAGCAGTGTTATGTTTATGTAGAAGCAATGACATATACGTAACAACAAATGTTATGTATATGTAACAATAGTGATCACCTTGTCCATCATGTTCATATACGCATACGTATACGTACTAACAAATTAATGTACGATGAATAATATGGTCAATATTTATCTAGTTAAGTTAATATGTATGTATATGTTTGAATTGATATCATATAACGTACTTAGTCTTTTTAGTCAAAACAACATAGAGTAAGTTGTAATTTGAGTTAGAAATATGTTGTGCAGTTGTTATAAAGGTCATATGTATATGTAGATGTTTTAAAAGTGTTTGAATGTGTGATCATTATTAATTGTACTTACTTATGACTTACAAGTTTCATCTAAATGTTTTTAGAGGTTTTAAAAGTTGAGGCTATGTAACAAATGGATAGTTGGTACGTATAGGTATGATCCGTATTTGAAAGCATATAGGTAAGTCTTTGTTTGTTTAATACGATGAGGGTTTGCCTACTAAAGAAGGTTTGGTACGTATATGTAAGTATATAAGGTGTATTTTATTTGGTGGTTCTAGTTACTAAGAAACATAACATGGCTTGGTACGTATACGTATGTTTTGTATATGTAAACAACAAAATTAATGTACGCTATATGTATTTTTGTTGTATAATGGATGCAAAGGAGTAATATAGTTTATCAGATGTCTATTTTTCATCTATCCTAATCCACTTTTATCTCTCCTAGTTTACTCTTATCTCTCATTGCTCCTAATCATCTTTTATTTCTCATCTCTCCTATTTAATATAAAAAATTAAATCAAATACGTATATGTAACTTAGCAGTTACGTATATAAAATATACAAGAAAATTATATTGTTAGATATAAATGTGAAAAAGATAGTTTTAAAATCAACTTAAAATTATTTACATAGTTAGAATAATTACTGTTGCATCAACTTAAAAATGATTTTAGTTTGATGATAATTTATATTTCAATTAACAAATTAAGCATTGTTATATGTAAATTTGCATTAATTTTTGTTTTAAATTCTACATAATAATCAAAATCAATTATTCATGTACTCTTTTAATTCTCAACTCAAGATCCTTGATGCAAATATGCTTGCTCATTCATTTTTTTAATGAAAGAAAATGTATTTAATTCGTTAACAAATAAACTAACTAGGGAGTAAATTAAGAAAGACTAATTAAAAATGATTACTGCTGTAAATAATGAAAGAGTAATTTACTTAATAACCCTTTACATAAAATAAAATAAAAATAAATTTAAAATTATGTGATTGGTTGAAAAAGGTTTTCTTAGTAATCTGATATAAGAGTGGTTTTCATTTAATCCCTCCTCTTTCTCTCTCTATCTCTCTCTTTCTCTCTCTAAGGATTATACATATATCATGATAGAATTGATAAATTAACAAAAATGAGTATCACATCCCAAATTGTCGCCACCGTAGCATCGTGCGGGTTCCTACTAGTATAATAAATAGGTAGTGACCCGGGCGTTCCTTTGAAGCTTCAAATTGGGAATTAATATAAGAGTGATTAGATATGATTCATAAGCTTCATTCATATAACATGATCAAGTCAAATCCGATGACTTGAAGTAAAGAATTACAATCTTACATTTAATAATTGATTATATGTATGACACATGCCATTACCATATATATATTCTCCCTCACTCCATTTCCTGCCCAAATTGAATGACTTAAATGTAACTTACACGCGGTTAATTATGTTTCAACAAGTCTGTTAGGATCAATCGAAAGGCAATTGAGGAATACATCGACAATACCCGTTCTTTATTAGATGAGCTAGGGTTTCACATTGGTCCTCGAATAACAACAATGAAGATGACGACTTTATTAGAGTGAATCGAAAGGCAATCACAGACTTTAAGGACATATGCAAGAGAAAGATACCACCTAAATATCTCCTATAGATGTTAACCACTTTTGAAAAATACACACAACTACATACTCCAGTGCTTAACATCATGGTGTATAAAAATCAAAAGTTGTTATATGCTAAATATTTGGCTTTTTGATGATTTAATTTTCACACTGTAGCAGGATGCCAAATGTAACAGACCTTTGTGTACGATGATTTTATTTCTATAGCAACTACTAGATTTAGTAAACCCGTGTATTACACGGGTTGAATAAATAAAATATTAAATAGAATAAAAATTATTATTTATAAAACGATAGACTAAGAAATGATATAATTGAAATTATGTATGAGTAATAACTGTAAGTAATAAAAAAATAATATAAAATTTTTAATTTTTTTGTTTTTTTGAAAGATAAATTAAATATTTTGTTTTAAAATAACGATTTAAAATTTTTTCATTTTTAAAATTTTTCTTAGTATAACTTCTTATTTTAATTATTTTTGTTTTATAAAAAATTTACTTTAAAAAAACCAATTTTAAAATATTACATAAAAATATTTTTATTTTTTAGAAAAAAATTTTTTATAAAAAACTAACTCTATAGAAATAATATTAATAAAAAATTCTTTTTCTTAATCTATAAAAAACTAATTATAATGTTAAAATAAATAGATAATATTATTAGTAATTAATGTGGTTATTTAATAGGAGAAAGAAGCGAGAAAATTTTGATTAAAATGAATGTGATGATGACAAATGATACATCCATTTATTCTTTTATTAAAATAAAAAGATTGAAAAGATGTTTGCTTTTTGTGTAGTAGCCCAATTCCAAATGGAAGGTAAGGACATTAAAAGCTATTTATTGGGCTTGAAGCCATACTTAACCTTATATGACAAATGTTTACTATGTTTGAATTTTAATACAGTTTGCATACTCTCATGAAAGCTATGTATGTCATGTATGTTACTATCCAATTGAATTTAGATAATAATGATCTTTAGTCCAAGTGTTAATGTGAGGTACTCATTACATGTAAATATTAAGAGGTTATGGATTCAAGTTTCAATTTGAGCAAAATGCTCAGAGTTAAGGCAAGGGTTTTTTTCAGCAATGAGTTTTCTTCTAACGGGGTTAGGGGTGAGGTCCCGACTGAGAAACGAATAGGTGGACCCGATTAAAATAATACTCATTCTCCGAAGTAGTGTCACATATTTGCTATTCAAAAAAAAATCCAATTGATTTTAGATTATCTCCATTGCTCTTAATGTTAATTGGTTTTTTTAGAAAACTGTTCTAGGATTTAAGTTGTTATCTGAAGACTTGAGCAAAAGTGATAATTTCAAATGGGTAGGAATATGGCTTAAAATGAGCAAGGTTGGGTTCACTCCTAACACCTCTTTTTCCATTTTTTAAAATTTAAATAAATTCTAAAGTAATAAGACTTGAAGCTTTAATATACTTGAGGCAATTATTTGGTATTACATATAACTCAAAAGAAACTTTTGTGTACACAAGTTGGTTTTGGTCAATGGAATTAATCTTGTGGCTGAATATGAATCTTTCTACTCTAATAAAAAGGTATATTTGGATCACACGTGTCAACACCGTAATCATCATCACCAAAATTTTCCCGTCTCTCTCTCCTATTAAATAATTACCTTAATTACTAATAATATTATTTAACACTTTTTAATGCTATTTCTCATTAAGAAAAAAATTTAAAAACAAATTTTAAAAAAATTGATATAACTGTTTTATTACTTATAGTAATTTCTCATATATGATTTTAGTCATATCATATTTCATAATATCATTTTATAATTAATAAATTTTATTATATCAATATCTTATTTATTATTCAACCCGTGTAACACACGGGTTTACTATAGCTAGTATGGTATAAATGTAAAAGATACTTTAGCAGATAAGGGTATAATTGAGAGAGTGAATCTTGCAAGTATTAAAGTTAATTGATATCTTATATACATTAAGGCACCTTAATAAGCTGATGTTTTCCGTTCTCTATGTTATCGTAGCTTGAAGTTGTGCATATCAAGCCAGCACGCCAAGATGTCAGATTATAGATTGTGCTTTGTTGTAACAGCTAATTGCAAAAAGATAAGCAATTAGCTCATGTAATACACGGGTTCTAACCAGTATGCAATATAGTAAAATTAAAATTGTAAATTAAGATGTTAACGGTAATACTTTCAAGTAATTAATTCGATAAAACATAACTTTTAATGAACCAAAGTGAGGTCCCTTACACCACAACCATCATGTTACCTATCTTTTAGAATTGCAATTGCATCCACGTAGGCTTCCTTTTTGCTAAATTAGATAAAACCACCGATGAATGGTGGTTCCATGAAGCAAGCAAATAAGAGGTATGGCTAGAACTCCTTTACACTCCACAAAGAAATAAAAAATAGTGATGTTAGATATTAATCATTAGTTGTATAATTTCTAACAATATGTTGCTTGAAATTGAAAGATTATACAAATGCAAATACCAACAATACATTATTTTACATCACAATATCAAGAAATTACTATTATAAGCGATCAAACCCAATTGTGTAAACAGGCTTGACTAGTTATACTCAAATTCGAACACATGATCTCTATATCTCATTAAAAAGCTCATTTATCTTTTTGCTCTTTCTTACAGTTTGGAAGTTGCAAGTTGTATTAGATCTTTCCTCAGTATCTTTCCAGACGGGTTCTTTGGGACCGACCCGATGAAGGCTACTCGCCTTATTCTCTTGTATGGAGCCACCTGTGGCAATCATTAATGTTTATACGCGTATAATTGGTTAAAATTAATCAAAATATACAGATTTGTACCCGAAAGCTCAAATAATATTACCTGTTTAGAAATGAAGTCCATAACACCCTTTTCGGTTAGATTACTCCCCTTTTTCCTCACCACATATGCCATTGGAAACTGCCCAACATCCTTATCGGGAAACCTGAGAGCCACATGGTTAGCAAAGTATTGGTAACGTCATGCATATTTTATGACAAGATTCACAGTCACAAAAGTGATAAAAAGAGAAGAAATATAATACAAACTTACGGGATCACAGCACAATCGTCGATTTCAGGGTGTGTTAGTAACAAAGCTTCAAGTTCTGCCGGAGGAACCTGTTAATAATTTAAATATAGACAATTAAACCATTGTTCAAAAAATACATGTTAAAGATTTTAGTAACCATTTAATATCACAAAAGCCTACAATGTGTTAACACTTCAAAGGTCACATATTCAAACCCGTCTCTTTCAGTATTAAAAGATTTATTATAGTTACCTGATACCCCTTATATTTGATGAGCTCCTTTAATCTATCAACCACGAAGATGAACCCGTCTTCATCAATGTAGCAAAGGTCACCTGTTCTTAACCATCCTTTTGAATCTAGAGTAGATGTGGTTGCCTCTGGATTACTAAAGTAACCTGCAACAAGATCGTTGACAAAGGTTTAAAACTAAATAAACAAATAACATCGTCGATGGAAATGAGAGATCTCAACCATCCATTGAAACATGATTGAAGTTTAAAAAGTGATATTCTTGTTTCTAACAGTTTGTTTTTTTGTTGCATATTTTAACTCTTAACCCTATACATAAGCCTTCTTATCATTTAAATGAACACTGATTTATTGAGATAAATTCATAAATACGTGAAAATAGAATGTTATTATTACTCTTATTCTATGTGATTAAGATTATATCATTAGAAACAATTCCAACCTCCATCAGCCAACTTTTAGTTCCATTATTGCTCTAAGGTGCATCATGCAAAGAATTTAACAATCAAATAAAACAAACACTAAAAATCGATTTATGTAAGTGGAACTACTTTTCTTCCTTTTGTCACATAAAAGGTCAAGAACCAATAATTAAAAAACACCCACGTATATAATACGGGGTCAGTATAATAAGAAACTAGAATATAAGGTTTTAATTATTTCAACTTTATCATTATCATTATTATTTTGTTTTTCGTTTATTCGTCATCAGTGCACCTAGCATTACCTGTTATTTTCCTCTCAAGCATATGCTGCACATACAATTTAATTAATGTATATTGCATCATTTATTTATCTTTTCAATATCTTTTCAATTTTTATGTTTTCATTATAATTTTTTCCATTCATTAAAATCGATTGAACTATCTAAAATAAATTGTTATTAATAACTATTGTTGACGACTTGACTTTTATCAAGGATGTGTCAAGTTTTATTCAAGCAACGTACAGAATCATGACTAAAAGTAATAAACAAACAATAGCAATAGTACATAAAAATAAAATGCACTCGTACCTTTCATCACCGTAGGACCCTTGAGCCAGAGCTCACCCGTTCGATTCTCCGGCAACGCTTCTCCGGTCTCGGGATCGACAATTTTTGCCTCCATATTCGACGACAACATCCCCGCGGTCCCATACCTCCGGCTCTCGGCCAATGTATCGGTCGACGCCCCAATTCCAGTCGACTCCGTCAACCCATACCCTTGCATAATCGTCACGCCCGGATACTTCTCCATGAATCCTTCAGTTAATTCCTTACTTAAAGGCGCTCCGCCGGATAATACCCACTTTAAGCTTCTAAGATCATACTTGTTCTTAATCTGATCCGCGTTGTTTACGAGGGCTACTAATATAGGTGGCACGAGTGGCAGATAGCTGACGTTGTACAAACCAATCGCGGACAACATTTCGTGCATCTCGAATTTCGATAAAACCACCACTGTCGCCCCTGACGCGATCAGTCCTGTCGCGAAAGCGACCAATCCGTATATGTGGAACATAGGGACAGTGCACAGAAATGTTTGTTGATTATCTTCCAGCTGAAACCGTCCAATCACGGTTTGAACCATGGCTATTAGATTCCTATGCGACGAGATCACGCCTTTGCTCGCTCCAGTCGTGCCAGAGGAGTACAAAAGCGTGGCCGTGTCATCCTGAGTCACTCTTTCCTTAATCCGATTCGGATTCGGCTCCTTCCTCATCATTTCCTCCAACGTGTCCACAATTTTCCCCACTCGGGGTCCGGACCCGATCAGTATGATCGGGAGATCCGAATCCGAGAATTTTGTAACGAGTGTTGGTGTTGTGAACACCAACACTGGTTTCGAGTCAGAGATTTGTTTATTTATTTCTCGATTGGTGTTGAGGGGGTTTGTGGTGGTAATAATCGCGCCTAGAGACATGACTGACAGACACACGATGGGAAAGAAGATAGAGTTAGGGGAAAGTAGTAAAACCACGTCGCCTTTTCGGATCCCGAGATCCGATAAGGCTGACGAGACCGACTCGACCGCGCGCCATACGTCAGAGAACGTAAGGCGCTGGCCGGTCGATCCGTCGATGTAGGCGATCGTTCCATGGTGCGCACGCGCTGAGATGAACGTCGTCACATCGAGCGTTTCGTTCGCCGGCAACGGTGCCGGCTTCCGTTTACTGTAGAACGTGGCGTTTGATTTGCAGTAGCCACTTCCGGCGTCGATCTCCGGCATGCTGCTATTGTGCGCTGTGGGATGAAGTTTAGACTTTTCGGTGGTAGTACAGGTGATGCGAGTGATATTTATGTGTGTGAGAAATTTATAAGTCAAAGTAATGACTATTGGGTCTTTGACTGATATACGGATATGATTTTGTATAATACGGGATTTGTTTTAGACCGTTGATCAGGTGGTGGACCCACACGCTGCTAATTTTAGCCATATGAGGAATGTTTGTATTTGACTATTTGAGTGGATTAGTGGAATCAAATGTTAATAAGCTTTCTAGATCTGTGTCTACTGGTAGATTCTATTGTAAGCTAGTAAAATAATATTATGTGTCACATTGTAGGTTGTGTTTAGGTTTTTATTAATTACGAAGGTTTATAAAATTATATGTTCTTTAGCAGTGTTTTTAAAAACAGATCTAACGGCGAACAAAACGTCTTATTGTTTTGGTGGTCGGACCAGTCGGATCGGATTTAAAAACCGGATAACGTCATAACTATATATAGTATATTATATATATAGTTTTACATATAATTCAATATAAGTAATTTATGTGTGTATTTTATAGTTATATATAAAACTTAACAATAATCAAACGTCAAACAAACTAATTTATTGTTCAACACCTTATTTTTACCCATTAAAATAAAAAAAAAAACACAAAATCCGGGTCGACCCCCGGTCCGGTTCCCGGTCGGACCACCGATTCGGGACGAACCGGGCGGTCGAACCTCTCCAAAATGAATTGATACGAACCGATTCGACCCCCCTCTGATTCCCGGCCGGTCCGATCCGGTCTCAAAAACAATGCTAAAAAGGCGAACCGAAAATGGAATATGAAGGCACCATCGTTTCCGGAAGCTCACATTTGCGCAATACACAAATCGTTAGAACAATCTAGCAATTGTAATTTGATCTAGTATCTTCTAATTGATGTGGAGGTATTTTCCTATAGTTAGTCTATAGGTAATGTCTAATGATTGTGGGTTGTAATGTCCAGTTACCTGCTGGGCCTTGTTGGAGTTTTCTATAAAATTTCTTTGTTTGCCGTTAAAAAAAAAAGAACAATCTAGCAATGTGCGGCTGGATAGGGCGGTGATCGTTTGATTGATGTGGAATTGGACCTTGATGATAACTACTAGAATATTAGGTTACAGACATGCGGCAATATGTTGTTTTTTCCTCAATTGGCAAGCCGTTGGTATTGTTAAGGATACAATTTAGATTTGATTCATGTCCAAACTTTTCCAATGGCTGTCGATGTGGATAGGAATCACCCCACGCTGCTTCATCGCTAATGGTTTGTCTATATAGACGCTCATGATGCAATATTAGTGGCTACTTTTCTCTTGTTTACATAAATATTTGTAGTGTAACCATAATATATGTAAATCATCTTCATAAATCTCTTTTCATATGTCGTTAATTTTATGGCATGTTTATGTTGAAATTGATGTCTTCAGAGTTAATATCCTTCAAAGCTGCTCTTGAACTTCTCATAGGTGCCTAACCAAACTGCTGATTAGTTGAGCAGATATGCATAAGGTTAGTATTATGGGTGTTCAAATTCAGATATCCGAAATTCGGATATCCGAAAATTTCGGCTAGTGGAATTTAATAAATTTTATAAAAATTTAATCGTTTTTATTGAAGTTTTTATCGGATATCCGAAGTTTTTTATTAAAATGTTCGAAATATCTAAAATGTCTAAAATATTTCATTAATATTTAATATTTTTAAATTTTTATAAAAATATTTTGGATATTTTGGATAATTCGGATATCCGAAATATCCGGTAATTCTGAAAATCACTATCCGAATCCGAATTCGAAATTTCGGATATCCGAAGTTCGGATATCCGAATTTTCGGATATCCAAAATTTTGGATATCCGAATTTCGGATTTTCGAATATTTCGGATTCGAATATATTTGAGCACCCCTAGTTAGCATGATTTTCCTTTTAATTCTAAATATTCGTCTGAAACCAAACTAGAAAATACACATGGAAGTGTGTGGTTTCTAGATGCATGAACTGTAAAATGCACGTGGTAACGTGTCCGGCCCTTTCTTTTTTTTTTTAGAAAACATTAAGTAAACATTCTTCAAAATGAACCAGCTGGGCTAGTCTTGTTGGTCACCTCAATGAGGGATAAGGACAAGTGACTAATAGGTCGCGGGTTCTATCCTGAGGGGGGGAGGGTTTACCCACATTCCGTGGGGTTCCCGCCCGGGGGTACCGAGTCGGGTCCTGGAGCCGCTCCGGGTAAAACCGAGGGTCCGGCGTTTGATCACGGTAAGTCCTACGGGCACACCCACACCCAGTGGGGATCCAGGGACTCGAACTCGCGAGGCTTGTGGGGTGACCTCGGGTCACTACCGTTGAGACATTTACCTTCCAAAAAAAACATTCTTCAAAATGACATTTTATCAAATATTAATTCTGAAAATGTCCGCGCATTGTGGCGGTACAACTGTTGCATGATTTTTTGAGATTTCGATTCTAGTCAGTATCGGTTCGGTGCGTTATGACGTAACGTAAATTAAAAAATCAAAATATAAAAATTTAAATAGTATTTAGTTATAAAAATTTAATTTGATTAGTAAATATATTTTTAAATGTCAATTTATAGTATTATAAATAAAATAAAATTTAATTAAGTGAATTAAAAATATTGTATTATTTACTAATGTATTAATAATTTTTATTAAATTCATGAAAAAGACAAAGCAAAAATGTCAAGGATTAATAGATAAATTTACCGTATGTCTTAAAGTATCTTAAAATCTTAATCAATTGTCTATTATATCCTTTTTATATATGTGCACTTATACATGTTGCTTCAAAACTTTTATGTTTGGTAAAATTATATAACAAACAAGTTATTCATGAACACCGTTTAGAGAGAGAAAAAAGAACGAAAAAAACCCTCATCCGTTAGTACTTGTTTCAGAGTCAATGGTTTGTGGACGGTACAAAGACGCTGGTCAAATGACATAGGTATCACGTGTCTCCTTTTATATAAACTTCTTCTTATGTGTGTGTACAAATTCCTTTTGTTGATCGCCCCTATGATATCCGAATAACTCACCGTCCAATATTTTATTTTCATTAAATATACAACCTTCCATGTCACAACTTTTGTTATCATATTTATTATTGGTTATATTGTTTAAAAATTAAATCATAAAAAGCGATTTAAGTTTAAATTTACACTCATTGAAACCCAATATAAATCTCTACTAATGTGCAACGATTATTACTAAATGACGCATTCTCTAATATTTTCATATTTTTTACTTTCATGAAGCTATGGGTTAATATAAGTAAAACGTAACTTCTATTTTCTTCTTACTTTCTTAAGAAAGTTGTCGAACACATCTTTATGATAGGCATGTTATAAAATTGTATTCGAACAGATAAATGTTTTGA
This sequence comes from Flaveria floridana, assembly GCA_018326465.1. Lineage (NCBI taxonomy): Eukaryota > Viridiplantae > Streptophyta > Magnoliopsida > Asterales > Asteraceae > Flaveria > Flaveria floridana. Next base: position 6,022 of record BJCO01673221.1, on the reverse strand, counting down.
TGAGACGTCTTTGCTAGACTGGATTTTCGAACTCCAAAGCCACCAATCATCTTTGACCTGCACACATGAACCACCAAGGTTACGGCCCCACAAGAAGATAAGTCACTTTATAACCATCTTCTGGTGTAAGATTAAATTATTGTCTCAGAAAATAAGCTATAGAGAGAGTGTGTGTGAGAAAGAGAGTGACGTCATTTGTGTAGTCACCTTTGTCCTAATGATAGTCATAGTATTTTGACATATCCATGTTAGGATCATCTACCCTCATTGGCATGGGCGGAGGATAGAGGAGACCGGGGGGCCGCCGCCCCCCCTCTTTTTTTCGTCGGTAGTGTAATTTTTTGGCCCGGTAGTGTAATTTTTGGGTCCGATAGTGTAAATTTTTATATAAATATTGAGTTCGCCCCCCTAAAAAAAATAATTTTGTCCCCGCCCCCCATACGGGGATGTTCAAGCTCCGCCGCTGCTCATTGGCATCGGAATGGGTAGCATGAGATTTTCTATGGTTAGAATCTCTCTTAGCCTCTTGGTTAGCTGAGCTGAAGGACCATTCCACTATCTCGGGTTCCCAACATGATTACTCCTTCCATGATCCTAAAGCAACTATTAAATCTATAGGAGTACAAAAATATTCGACTCCGAAACCAAATCTGAAAATTCAAGTTTCTGAATTTTTCAGATTCGGGTAGTGGTTTTTATAAATTTTCAAGTATTTGGATATCTGAAATATTTTTTTAAAAAGTACTAAAATAAAAAATATTAATTATAAGTTTCACATATTTTTATACGATATTTAGATATCTAAACGTTTTCAAAGAAAAAATTTAGATACCTATAAAAACTATCATAAGTTTTTAGAATTTGGGTATCCGAAATTTCAGATTTGAATTCAAATATTGAAATCCACTATTAGAAATTTTTGGATATCCGAAAATCCCAATATCCGATATTGGACACCCTAATTAAATTGATCATTTATTGGTCTAGATTCCCTAGATTGGGAATTAGATTGTTAGAGTGCCAAGGCTTTACCCATCGAAAGTGGTCTCTACTTAATAAGATTTCAGATGACTTTTGTCCTTTTTGTTCCTCCTATATAGCCCTAGTTAACATAGACGATGACCCTACATGTAGACATTAGTGCGTATTTTGGGCATTCCTTTGTTGCTATATAAGCGTATTATAAGATCGCTACTCTAGCCATTTTGTATAATTCCGCAATCACTAAATCCTCTCCAACACCTCCATGTTTCGGTGATTTATTGTTGTATGTTGAAGTGGTTTTTAGGTTGCTTTTAGCTTGTAACACTCTAGGCAATCCCACATTGGTCGTGGACAGAAGAGATTCCTGGTTTATAAGGAGTGTCTGGTCTTTAATATCACCAATGCGTTTTGGGCGTATTGGCTGTGGATGAGAGGAGAACTCCACAGTTAAGCGTGCTCAGGTGGCAGCAATCCAGGGATGGGTGCCCTCCCTGGGAAGCTCCTCGTGGGCTAAGCGGACAATATTGGTGGTATGAGAGGCCGGATGTTACAGAATGGTATTAGACCTACTCATGTGCCGTTCGGGATGGTGGGGAAAACCTCATTAAGGATGGTGAGTCCCCGGGGGTGTTCAGAGAGATACCTTAGGTAAATCCCATATCTATATATGGGATGGTGGGGCAAACCTCATCGAGGGCGGTGAGTCCAAAAGAGGGGTGTTTGTAATACTCTAGGCAAATCTCATATTGGTCGTGAACAGGAGAGATTCCTGGTTCATAAGAAATGTCTGGTCTCCAACATCACCAATGCGTTTTAGGTGTATTGGCTGTGGATGAGAGGAGAACTTCACAATTAAGCGTGCTCAGGTGGCAGCAATCCAGGGATGGGTGACCTTCCTGTGAAGTTTTCACCCGGGCAACCAAAAGTAAATCCGTGAACTCCTCGTGAGCAAAGATGACAATATTATTGGTATGAGGGGCCGGATGTTACATTGACCCTGGATCTAGACATTAGTGCGTGTTTCGGGTATTCCTTTGTTGCTATATAAGCGGATTATAAGATCGTTGCTCTATACCTTTTGTATAATTCCGCAATCACTAAATCCTCTCCAACACCACCATGTTTTGGTGATTTATTTTTGTATGTTGAAGTGTTTTTTAGGTTGCTTTTAGCTTGATTTTTTGCTTTTAGTTCTTTCACTAGTTAAGATAATAGAAGTAGGTGATATGGTAAAAGATTGCAAGTCTTGTAATGATGCGGTGATGACATGGCCAAGAAGAGCGTTTGTTCTGCTAGTTAAGGTAGAGGAAGTCCCAAAAACATTACATCTGTTAGTTGAGATAACGAATTTCCTAAAAAACCTCTGTCAACTGGTTGTGGCAAAACTATGTTCTTTTTTTCTGAGATCACATATACACATGCATTATATTAGAAATTCAATATATTTTACTAAATATTTCAGATTACGATTACCATTCAAATAACAAAGATGCAGTATTATTTATTATATTAAATAAAGAGAAAATTTCACATATGGTTTGTTTTTAACCCATTTCGAGTGCCACCGCGATTATAAAAATTGGTTCTCTCTACGAAATGTAATTACTAAGAGAGAGAATAGATGACCTTCCAAAATTGTTTTTCTTTAACTTATTAGGTCCACTCATAAAATATAATTCAAAATAAATTTATATCTTTTATATATGTTAATCGGAGTTACAGAATAGTGGAAAAAAATGTGAGCCATCTAGCCATCTTTGGAACATGTGTTTTAATCAAGAATGAATATACACGAATCTAATTGATGATGAATGACTTCAAGAATCTCAATTGTATTCAAAAGAAGAAGAATGATTACAGAGAAATATAAAGAAGTATTAAGAAGACTAACTAACTTCTTAACGAACTAATATACTAGTTTTAAGGAAAAACACAATATGACACATTAACCCCTTCACCATCAAACAATGCACTATTGACCTCAAACTATATTATCAGCAATAGTTGACTTGTAGATCACAACTAATACTCAACAATCTCCATCTTGAGCTCAAGTCAACCTATATTCAACTTTTCTAAACAATACTCAAACTTTGGACCAGATAAGGCTTTGGTAAGCATATCTACAACATTATCCAAAAGTACCAACTTCCTGCACATTAATCTGCTTGGAGTTTACAATATCTCTTATAAAATGTAGCTTCATATTAATGTGCTTGGATTGTTCATGGAAAACTTGATGTTTTGATTGCTGCATAGTTGTTCTATTATCACACAGAACCTTCACATCATCTAGTCTAACACCTAATTCAGTAATGAATCCCTTTAACCACAAGCCTTCTTTAACAGCTTTAGTTAAGGCAACAAACTCTGCTTCAGTTGATGATAAGGCAACAAAATGTTATAGAATTGCTTTCCAACTAACCATGCTTCCAAACACAATGAAAGCATACCCGCTAATTGACCAGCCTCTGTCCAAATCTTTTGCAAAATCTGAATCAACAAACCCAACCACACTGCTCTCAACAGCAGAATTTTTATCAAATATCAAACCAACATTTCTAGTCCCATTTAGATATCTTAACACCCATTTAACTGAACTCCAGTAGGCCTTACCAGGATTAGACAAGTATCTATTTATAACACTGACTGCATACCCTATATATGGTCTAGTACAGACCATCAAATACATTAAGCTCCCCACTACTTAAGCACAAGGAATATCAGTCATATAAGCTAATTCTTCATTTGTTTTGGGACTATCACCTGATGAGAGCTTAAAATGTTATGCCAAAGGGGTGATCACTGGTTTGCTCTTGTCCATACCATAACTAGACAAAACTTTGCTTACATAAGAACTTTAACTCAGCTTCAATACCCCATGCTTTCTATCTCTAACAATTTCCATTTCTAAAATTTTCTTAGCACAGCCCCACTCTTTCATGTCAAATTCAAGCATCCATAGATCCTTGGTTGCTTGAATTTCAGCTTTATCTTTACATGCCAACAGCATATCATCTATATACAAGAGTAGATACAAGAACTCACCATTATTACCCTTCTTGAAGTAAACACAACTATCATAGCTGCTTCTACAAAACCCAAGAGTGACAGCATACTCATCAAACCTTCGTTACCACTGCCGAGGTGATTGTTTCAATCCATATAGTGACATTTGCAATAAACAAACCTTGTCCTCTTTCCCCTTAACTTCAAAATCATGAGTTTGCTTCATATAGATTTGTTCTTCAAGTGTACCATGTAGAAAAGTTGTTTTTCCATCCAGCTGTTCTGATTCAAGATCAAAACAAGCAGTCAAGGCCAAAATCACTCTGATAGAGGAATGTTTGACTACAAGAGAAAATATCTCATTGTAGTCCACACCAGCCAATTATGTAAAACCCCTAGCCACTAATCTGGCCTAGTACCTAGGTGACTCACCTGGCAATCCCTCTTTTATCTTAAAGAGCCACTTACACTTTGATCCTTAGGTTTATCAACTAAAACCCAAGTCTTGTTCTTTTATAAAGAAGACATTTCATCATTCATAGTTGAGACCCACTTGTATTTATTCACTGAAGACACATCTTCACTATAAGTCAATGGCTATTGAATGCATTCTTGTTCAGCAGCTACAAACATAAATGTTGAGATGTCTTTATTAGTTTGATATCTTGAAGGTAGATTAATCTGCCTTCTAGGTCTCTTTCTAACTAGACGGTATCCCCTAGTTGTATCACAAGGAATGCCAACATCTAATGAATCACCTAGAGAACTTTCACCTCTTGCCACAGGTTCCACCTTAACCTCAACTTGAGGCTCCACCTTAAGAGGACCATTTTGATATTCACTATGACCACCCAAACACCCTCAATAACATCCTTGTACATAGTATCTTCTTTGAATACCACACTCCTGCTCATAATGACCTTGGACATATTACCATCCAACTTCTATAATCTGTATCCTTTTACACCCTCAGGATACCCTAACATTACACATTTGTGAGCTCTAGGTTCTAGCTTCCCTTGGCTAACATGGGCATATGCAAGAGAACCAAATATCTTCAAATTGTCATACTTAGTCTTGATCCCTGACCATTTCTCTATGGGAACTTTATTATCAATGGCTGAAGATGGTGACCTATTCACTAAATAGGCTGCAGTAGATAAAGCTTCAGCCCAGAACTTCTTAAGCATACCAGATTTATGCAACATGCATCTCACTTTATCTAAGAGGGTTTTATTCATTCTTTCAGCCAAACCATTCTGTTAAGGGGTGCCACTGTCTGACAGATGTCTAGAGATCCCATTTATATTACAGAAATCGTTAAACTCATTGTTACAAAACTCTAGCCCATTGTCTGTTCTTAACTTTTTAACCTTTCTACCTGTTTGGTTTTCAACCGGTATTTTCCATTCTTTAAATTTATCAAAGGTTTCATGTTTACCTTTGAGAATATACACCCAAACCCTCCTTGAAAAATCGTCAATAATGGATAAAAAATACAAACCATCTCCTAAGAATACATGCCGTGTAGACCCCCATAAGTCAGCATGAATATAATCCAAGATACCTTGAGTAGAGTGTATTCTGTCACACCCCCGCTTATAGCGGAAACACGAGGATGTAACGGACGGGATCGTCATAACACCTGGTTAGTTTACAGAGACAAAATAAATGCAAAAATCCACGTGTCATGACATCACCCGACACAATGGTGACTTGTGTCGTGGTTAGCAAGTTCCAAGACTAGTGTAATTTATTGAAATCCTGAGGGTCTCTGCTAAGGCATCGGCTCTAGCTATCCTCTTTGATTAATATCACCTGAAAAGATATGCTCAAAACGGTCAATATAATTGTTGGTGAGCTTCGCAGGTTTTAAGTAATAAAGATATTAAGATGAAAACAACTTGTAAGTTTAATAAGAGTTACCGCGACTATACTTATGTATAGGCGGTTTTACCGGTTATAAATAGCTACAGCCAAACCTATACATCGGTTCCATACGGGAATTGATGGCTGTAAAGAAAACATT
>BJCO01673220.1:0-10827 GCA_018326465.1 Flaveria floridana | reverse complement strand
TGCACTTGATAATACGCGAAGACGGGTGCACATTCTACTTTAAAGCGATCTAGATAACAAGGTGTTTTCAATGTTTACAACAAACTCATTGTAATTGAAATGTATATTACAAAGTCAAACGATTACAATGAAAATCGATATAATATCGATCTCACCCTAAGGTGGAAAATCACAACATGTGATCTGCTCAATTGAGCGACATAAACAGAGAAAACACACACTATCTAGATAACTCTCGGTAAATTGAAGCACACTTTAATCTGAATTCGCATGCACATATATATACAGGTCTGCGAATTTTCGCATGCATGAGGTTGACATCCAGATTTCGCATGAGGTTGTCGCGTGAGGATCTCGCATGAACAAATTGCATGCATGCGATTTGTACTTCTCTCGCATGGAGATCTAATCCCAAGTTTTCGCATGCATATGCGACTCGCTTGCATTTCTTCCATTCGCATGCATGCATATTCGCATGCATGCGAGTTTGCTTTCTTTCGCATGCATGGATGCAGCTTCTTCTTGCATGCATTGTTTCCAACATGCATGTAATCGCATGTACTCCAAGTTGTTCATCTCTTACCAGTTAAAACTATAGTGTAATCCAAAATATTTGATCCTTACTATTACCACCATTGTTTCCACCATTCCCTGTGTTGTTGTTATTGTTCCCGTTGTGTCACATATCATTGCTATTTTTCCTCAGCTGAGGGCAATTCCTTTTGTAGTGCCCTTCTTTTCCATACTTGAAACAACCCTTAGGGGTCTCCTGTGTTTGGTGGGGCTTCTTTATTATCTCACCACAGCAATCCTTCGCCGTGCGTCCCAACTAATCACACCTTTGGCATTTGAAGTTATCACACTTGCCGGTGTGATAGTAGTTGCAACGATTACACTTAGGATGCCTCCCCATGTATCATCCTTGTCCTTGGTTGGTAGTGGCAGTTTGATTGAAACCTCGGTTGTTGTCAAACTTCCTTGGTTGTTGTTGATGTTGCTGTCATACCCTCAAAATCCATGTGCGGGGTTTTACCGCGAGGCGTGTGAATAAACCAGGATCCCAGTCCTTAGTTACTTATAACGACGCTATATGCAACGTATAAAATAATTCAGAGTTGGTAACTTTTTTTGACGCTATATGCAACGTATAAAATAATTCAGAGTGGGTAACTTTAAAACATATGCTGAAGCGTTTTATAAATAAGTTCAGCTCAAAGTACTGAAAATGTAAACTGGCAAAAACACGCGCCAAACCACTATTTAAAACTTCAAAGTAATAAAACAAATATCTTGAGATGATAATAAGTATTACAAAGCATGCTAGAATGTGATGTGCTCCTACTCGCAGCTAGAGTTAACGGCTTGAGAATAGCATACTAAAAAGTCAACACAATGGTTGGTGAGTTCAAAAGTTTGCGTTTGACATAAATAGTAATAGTTATAAAACATAAGAGGTGTATTGAACTAGATAGCTAATCTAAATTCACAAGTAATAACAATAGTGATTTCGCGATCGAAGCTGACATTTGTTTCGTTTGTTTGCCTCCCATCACAACCTACCAAGTTGTAATGATGTTTGTGTTTAGGACAATATTGCCCCTGTTTGACCTCGAGTCGCACGGGTGGGGCTTGTCAGGCCCAGTAGTACTACCCATCATTTCCCGCTAGTTATCAATATTAATGATCCGAAAGTGTGAGGACTTTCAAGGTATATCACACTAAGTTACACTATACACAACTTACATAGTAATGTGTTTGTAAACAAGTATGCTATCTCCCCTAAAAGACAGAGTGTATAAAATTGGGACATAGAGTGTGCACACGAACAATATAAAAGCTTAAATTAAGAGAGAGGGAAAGACAACCTTTAGAGGTTACCTTGAACACGCAAGTACATAGGTACGTGTATTCAGAGAAAACTTAACAACCGTAGGTGCGTAGTAAACACGTTGACCCAAGGTTTTGAAAAACAAAACTGTTGGACCTATTTGACCTGTTTGACCCGTTGGTGATATATTAATTGAAATTTCATTTTATCAAGTGTAGCAATCTATCATACATGACATTCATACAAGTTGTTAACGTATGTCACATCATCAACCTCTTGTTCTACCAATATCCCCATAGAACCTTATTCTAACATACAAAAAGATTCATACCAATCAACATACTCAACAATGATCTATTACAATCCCAAGCATGATCCTACAATTTCCTAACTAACTCCATCATCATGTACATTCCATAAAAGCCTAAATTTTCTAATTGAACAATCAAGTGTCCGTACAACTCAATTAACACATTCCATCACATTAGATACCATCAATAAACATTTTAACATGACCCTATCATTATAAACATGCTTAACTCATGATATCCAATGATCTTCCAAATTAAAGTTTCCCTTTTGGGAACGTAACATCCAAAACCCCACATATCAACAATTTCAATGCAAATTCACCAACAACACGCTTAAAGTAGTTCATGGATTCCATTGAGACACATAACCATTCATCATTGTCCAAAACATGTAGTTACAAAATCCAAAAGTTACTATTTTGGGATATTTATGATCAAGATACCTAATTTCACCCAATTTCTTAGATAACATGCATCAAACAACATCCATTGAACATCATTAATATTCTACTACCATCAAGAATCATCAATTATAATCAAACATACATCTCTATGTTCAAAAGTTCCTAATTCGGGTAACACATGAACAATGACAATAAAAAAACATAGAGTTTTGCAAGAACCATAACAAGCTAGTCAAAATACATCACAATTAACATAGTATTACCATTAACACCATCAATTTCATCCAAACTTTCAATTACATGACCAAAAGTTTCTACTTATGGGAATTCATGACCTAGATGACAAAATCATGAAATTTCTTGCATAATTCTACATAATCTATTAACAATGCATCATATCTAACATAGGTTTATCATAATAGACCATCAATTTTGACTTTTTACATGAAAATAAAACTAGGGTTTTTCAAGAATCATAAACTATGTAAAAGTTTATAAAAACTCACCTTGAATCTTACAATGACCAACCTAAAACTTGTTAACACCTTGAACTACTTGGATTGCACCAAAATTCGATGGTTTATTGTGTCTACATAATCTATTAACAATGCATCATATCTAATTTTTGTTTTTTTAGTTAATTAATCATATTTACATCTTTAACCCTCATTTAACCATTTTTTATAAAACCTAGTCTTTTCTATTACTTCTTAATTAGTTTTAACTTCTAAACTCATATATCATTATTCAAAATTAATAATTATATACTTCAACTAATAATAAAACGCATGAATCACATAGATATTATACTTAGTCACGTTATCAAGTAAAATTCATAACTAACCCTTAAACTTTATAAATCACATGACTACAAATTAATAACCAACATTATTAATTAAGTTATTACCTGATAATCATTTTTAGACGTTATTAAGTCACCAAACGTTCAACGGCAACTAGTGTGTGCTCATGACACGTGTATGCAAGACCTAACGGAACTAACGGAGTTTGGTAACTATAAATTACCGGATGTCATATGATCCTGGAATAGTTGTGGATACTTCTTTTGCATTCGATCCTCGTGTTCCCAGGTAAGTTCTGGTCCACGCTTTGAGTTCCATCTAACGCATATAATAGGAATCTTGCTGCGCTTCAGGTTTTTGACTTCTCGATCCATAATCTTCACTAGTTCTTCAATGAAACAAAGTTGTTCATCGATTTCTAGTTCTTCTAATGGAATGACAAGTGATTCATTTGCTATGCATTTCCTCAGATTTGAGACGTGAAATACATTATGTATTCCACTGAGTTCTTCAGGTCAGTTTAGCTGATAGGCTACTAGACCAGCCCGTTTGACTATATCAAACGGTCCAACGTATCTAGGGTTTAATTTTCCATGTTTCCCGAAACGAATCACACCTTTCCAAGGTGACACATTCAAAAGTACCTTTTCATCTATCTGAAATTCCAATGGTTTACGGCGCTTATCAGCGTAACTCTTCTGTCGATCCCGTGCTGCTGCCGTACGGTTACGAATTTGCACGATCTTCTCCGTCATCTTGTGTAGAAGCTTAGGACCTATAAGTTGGCTTTCTCCGACTTCTTCCCAACAAATAGATGATCGACACTTGCGTCCATACAATGCCTCAAACTGAGCGGCCTTGATTGAGATGTGGTAACTGTTATTGCAAGAAAACTCAACTAATGGTAAGTGAGTTTCCTAACTGCTGCCAAAATCGATCAACAGGCACACAACATGTCTTCCAGTGTCTAGATCGTACGCTCACTCTTACCATCAGTTTACGGGTGATACGTGGTGCGCATATCTAGCCGCGTTCCCGATTATCGTTGTAAAGATTGCCAGAAATGAGAAGTGAATCGAGCATCACGATCAAAGATAACGTAAATTGGCACACCGTGCCACGAGACTATTTCCCTTAGGTAAATATGAGTCAAATTTTCCATTCGTCAGTCTCTCGGATTGCTAGGAAGTGCGCGGATTTCATCGAGCTATCTACAATCACCCAAATGGTATCGCATCCGCTGGGAGTCCGAGGCAATTTCATGATGAAATCCATTGATATTTGTTCCTACTTCCATACTGGGATTTTTGGTTGTTTAAGTAAACTGGATGGTCTTTGATATTCCACCTTAACTTTAGAGCAAGTTAGGCATCTACTTATGTAGGTGACAATATCATCTTTCATGTTTGGCCACCAGTACAGGACCTTCAAATCTTGATACATCTTATCCAAACCCGGATGAATAGAGTATATTGTTTTGTTAGCTTCATCCATTACTAGCTCCCATAAATTCCCATATTGTGGTACCTAGATTCATTCCATGAAATACCGTACTCCATCAGGTTTGATCTCTAATTTCTTTTCCATGCCTTGTATCGATTATGCTTTTAGGTTCTCTTCCTTTAGAGCTTCAAGTTAAGCATTACAGATCTGATCAGGTAATTTGTATGGATAGTAAGCTGTAATACTCAAACTCATTTTGGCTTCGAGGTCTCCTTTCTACTTAGGGAGTCGGCTACCACGTTAGGCTTACCTGGATGATATTTGATCACACAATCATAGTCATTCAATAATTCGACTCAACGATGTTATCTCATGTTTAACTCATTCTGTTCAAAGATGCGCTGGAGACTCTTGTGATCGGTGTATATGGTGCACTTGGTACCATACAAGTAATGTTTCCATATATTGAGTGCAAATACAACGGCTCCCAATTCTAAATCATGCGTCGTGTAATTCTTATCATGGACTTTTAGTTGGCGGGAAGCATAAGCGATCACTTTTTCCCGTTGCATTAGCACACAACCGAGACCTTGAATAGAAGCAACACAATAAACCACAAAATCATTTGTTCCTTCAGTCAGTGATAGAATTGGTGTCGTACAGAGTTTCTACTTCAGAACCTGAAATGCAGATTTCTATTTGTCACTCCAATTGTATGAAGTGCCTTTATGAGTTAACATCGTGAGGGGCTGAGCAATCTTTGAAAACCCTTCGATGAATCGTCGATAGTATCCAGCCAACCCAAGAACTTGTCGTACCTCAATCGGAGTCTTAGGCATATCCCAATTCTTGATGCCTTCTATCTTTGTTGGGTCAACATGTGTTCCCTTCTCATTGACCACATGGTCTAAGAATTTAACTTCTCGTATCCAGAAGTCACACTTTGAAAACATAGCATACAATTTTTCTCGTTTTATCGGCTCCAAGATTAGTCTAAGGTGTTCCACATGTTCTTACTTATTCTTTGAATAAATAAGAATGTCATCGATGAAGACAATGACAAACTTGTCCAAATAGGGTTTGCACACTCGGTTCATAAGGTCTATGAAAACCACTGGCGCGTTGGTCAACCTGAATGGCATAACGAAAAATTCGTAATGACCATATCTAGTTCTAAAAGCGGTCTCTGAAATGTCCTCATCTTGAACCCTTAGTAGGTGATATCCCGACCTCAGATCTATCTTGGAATAAAAACCCGACCCTTGAAGCTGATTGAACAAATCATCGATGCGTGGAAGAGGATAACGATTCTTAACCGTCGCTCTGTTCAATTCTCGATAATCAATACATATACGAAAAGTTCCATGCTTCTTCTTGACAAACAAGACTGGGGCTCCCTATGGTGATGAGCTAGGTCTGATAAACCCTTTATCCAACAGTACCTACAATTACGTAGACAACTCTTGAAGTGCATTTGGAGCTAATCTGTACGGTGCCCTCGCGATAGGTGCGGCTCTAGGTACCAAATCAATCTGGTACTCGACTTGGCAATACGATGGGAGACCAGGTAGGTCTTCAGGGAAAACCTCGGGATAATCACATACAATAGGGATATCTTCAATATTCTTTTCCTTGGTTCCTTTCTCATTAACCATAGCGAGGAAAGTTGTATGACCCTTGCATAAACACTTCTGGGCTTTTATGTAGGAGATATTCTAGAGACTGTGCCACCCTTCTCGCCCTGAACAGACAAAACTTCTCCACTAGGAAGTGGTACACGGACGACCTTCTCACGACAGATGATCTTAACTTGTTTGTTAGATAACCAATCCATACCAACAACCACATCAAAGCTACCAAGTGTGACAGGCATCAGATCTATATCTAACACATGTCCAGATAATCCCAGTTTACATCCCTTAATGATGCGAGTTGCCTCAATCACTTTCCCATCAGCTAATTCTATAGTGTAACTAGGTTCCATATAAACTAAAGTTACATCTAGAAGTTTTCTAAACTTGGTAGAAATAAAGCTCCTATCAACCACCAGTATCAAACAGTATAGAAGCAAATAACCATTCAGAGGAAACATACTAATAACCACATTCTTATCATTCCTTGCCTCTCTAGAACCAATCACAAAAGCACGACCCTTAGCACTGTTTCCATTATTACCTTTACTTCCATTTTTCAGCTATGGGCAGTCTTTCTTGTAGTGTCCCTCCTTGCCACAATCAAAACACCCCTAGGTGTTCCTCCTTATCGTTGATGTTGGGATTGTTGCTTAGTCATCAATTCTCCCCTGCAGTCTCTAGCAATATGACCCGTCTTGCCTCTTTGACCATGAAAGCGATCACATGGTCTATAATGATGGAAGTTGCATTTGTTGCACTTCGGGTTCTTGCCAACATAGGTACTCGATCTTTGGCAATTATTATTGTTGTTCTGGTTGATGTTGGTGAAGTGTCAGGATGAATCAAATTTCTTGGTTTGTTATTGAGGCTGATTTGAGTTGGAGAACTTGCTCAATGTACCATCCTATTTCCACTTGTTATCAGATGAACTAGTTGCAGTTCCACACTTAGGCAGGGTGCCCTAAGCTACTGCCTGATCAGTAAGTTTGTGAGCCAGACGGATGGCTTACTGAATAGTAACTGGGTCAGCAGCCATGACACTGGCTAGGATTTAAGGAGCTAACCTATCAATATATCTTTCTATCCTCTTGTATGCTAGGGTCTCCATTTGAGAACATAAGGCAGCCAACTCGTGTGAATGAGTTGTGTACTCCTCTATCTCAGATCCAATCATCTTTAGGTTCCAAAATTCCATTTCTAGTTTCTGGATCTCATTTCTGGGACAGTATTCTTCCTTCAATAGTGCCTTGAAGCCTTCCCAAGGTAAGTTGTTAGCAACTTCCAGTCCTAGGGTCTGGACTTGAATTCCACCATGTTAAAGTAGGACCTTCTAAAGTGCCAGAAGCATACTTGACATGATTTTCCGCCACGCAGTTACACATTGCAAAAGCGGATTCTAGCTTTTCGATCCAATGGAGGAGGGTAACGACACCCTTAGAACCCTTAAAAGAATAAGGTTTACAGTCCATGGACATCTTGAAGGTGCAGACTGCTTGACCTGGAATAAAAGGATATATAATAATGATTTGAGGATTGTTAAGCAGAGTATCACAAGATTTGATCCAAAGAATCTATTTGATAGAGGTTTGTTGGACCCTAAAAGGATCATACATGCCAATTAAAGTAGTGGATGATAGTTGTTCTGCTGGAAATCTCTCCAAGTCCAAGAACCAATACGGATGAAGAATCTGGATCAACAAAAGAAGACCAAGTGTCGGTTATCCGCATTTGTATATGCGGATGACTAAAGAACAAATGCTGACAAGTGTTTGTTCTTTTGCATTAACAAATGCGGACAACCGAACAAATGCTGACAAGGAATTGTACATCGGCATTAGTTAATGTGGATGCTCAGCAACAAATGTGTCAAGTGTTTGTTCATCCGCATTTTTAATGCTGATGACCAAACACTAATGCGATAGAAGAAAAACAAATGCTGATGAAGATCAACATATCCGCATTAGTTAATGCGGATGAACAACAACAAATGCTGATGAAGACTTTTTGTACTTAGATTAGATTATAGTACAGGGGTAATTTAGTCTTTTGTAAAGGCTTCTTGTTAGCCTATAAATATAATAGAAATCCTCGTATGTGAGGGGACAGAGGATAGACCGAGAATAGACATTAGACAATCAGAATATTTTGTTTCATCTTTTGTTCACAAGGTGTATTGTTACTGCAGATTGCTTATACCCTAGCATTTATTGTAACCATTCACCTTAATCAATACAAAGAGCATTTATGAGTATTTCATGCATTCAATGTTCTGTGATTGTTTGATTCCGCCTTACAATCATTGACTCAATTATCATATTCTGTCCTTGTTGATTCACAACAACAGAGAATATCATTCTCACAACCCAGTCAATTGGTATTAGAGCCTTGGCTCTCGGTTCTTCTTCAGATCTGCATAGATCTAACCTAAACTCGATTGATCTGGTGATTGAGTTGCTGGTAGAGTGTTTGACCACCTCTATTCAGTATACAAGTTGAATATCTGCTGAAATACTTCTACAGTCACTGTTCATCCGTAATCACCCTCAAGAACAAATCTGTGAACAGTTTCTCAACTATAAAATCATAACAGAAACATAAAAAACTTCTGAAAACAATTACAGAAGAAGTTCTAACAAATTTCTATAAACACTCAGCAGCTCTGTTTATATAAGTTTGTTTTAGACTATTTGGACTAGGTTGACTTAACAATCAATCTAAATTTTATTCAAACAAGTTAAAAACAACTTATTAATATGGATTCATATACTTTCTCTAAACTTGGTCATACTCCTAAACCTCCTATGCTTAAACATAAATCTGAGTTTAAGCAATGGAAGATTAGGTTCATGAATTACATTACATGTGTAGATCCGGACTATTGGATTTCCATATGTAAAGGGCCTCACATTCCAGTGACACTTTTTGCTGACCAGGGTGCTCTATACAAAACCTCAAGAATACCCATAGAGGATCTCACTCTTGATGATGATGACTACAAAAAGATAAAAATTGAACTCAAAGCATATTCCATACTGACTCAAGCATTGAAAATGGATGTGCTAAAAAGGCTTGAGAAGTATGGAACAACTAAACTGTGTGGGATGCACTGCTGATTATGTGTGAAGGTAGCAGTGAAATAGCTGAAATTAACAAGGATAAACTTGTTAATCAATATGAAACCTTTCATCACACCAAGGGGGAGTCAATCTCAAAACAATTACATAGATTTGTGCAGCTGGTGATTTAGCGATTATGGGGGTTACGTATAAAGTCAAAGAGCTGTACAAAAAGATGCTTCACAGCCTTCCTGAAAGCTAGAAACAAAATGTTACCATGCTGAAAAACACTCTTGATCTAGAGAGTACCATCTTGGACATAATGATTTCCAAAATTAAAGCTCTTAAACTTGATGAAAGGAGCAGGAACCTTGGTGGACCTCGAGTTATTGAAGCATATAAATTTCTATCAGACACTCACTCGGTGGAAAATGCATTCATTACTGAGGATGATGATTTTCTCTCCTTAAGAGATCAAGTGAAGACAACCGGTTTCATTGCTGCTCCATCAACAAACAAGCCATCAACATCATCTCAACCAGCAGGGTTCACTGCCACTCCTACAGGTCTGTCTGAAGACCAAAGGTCTGAAGAGCAAAAGGCTACTTACAATACCTTTGTTGCAAGCTTTGAAGCTTACTTGGGAGGAAGACTCACTTCTGCCCACCTGATCCAAGAAGACTTGGAAGAAATGGATCGAGATGATGTGGAAGAATGGATCTACAATGGCAAATGGCTATGATAGCAATGAGAGCCAAGAAGTTATTCAGAAAAGGGAGAAAGCTTAGTTTGAATGAAAACACAAAACTTGGATATGACAAATCCAAAGTCAAATGCTTTAATTGTGGTATCACTGGCCATTTTTCAAGAGAATGTAATGCTCCTAGAAGAAACAACAATAGTTTCCAAGGGAATTCTCAAGGCCAATCAACCTCACAACCAAACTCAAGCTATCAATCCAACAATCATCAACAGCAGTATCGTCACCACCAACAACATCAACATCCATACCAGAGTCAGCCACAACTGACAAATCAAGCTCATGAAACCAACCAATCTACCTCAAATGATCTTGTCATCAGACAAGATGGAGTATGTGACTGGAGCTTATATGCTGAGGAAGTGAAGCCTCAACGTCAAAATCATGCTCTCATGGCTCACATCAACGATGTCCCAACTCCAATACCATCTGAGGTAAAATCTAATCTGTGTAGTGATAAATGTATTGCTGAACTACAGGGTTACCGTGAGCACAATCACAAATTGGCAGCTAAAATTAAAGAAGAAAAAGTAAAATCTGAGATGTATAAAAGAGAAATCAAATGCTTTGAAATAAAAATAAAACCTC
>BJCO01673219.1:0-13925 GCA_018326465.1 Flaveria floridana | reverse complement strand
TATTACTTTTCGTTTGTTTTTGTTTGAGATTGATTTTAAATTCCTTGATTATGGCAAGGATTGATATATCCGTTTTGATCTGGGGGCTATTCAGCGGTTGAAGGTAATGATTTCTACACTCCCTATGTTGATTGTTCTGTATAGCTGTTTATTTGTTTTCATATGAGAATGCCTTTAAATTCTGATATTGAAACTGGCGACTAAAGGATTAAGGTAACAAGTTCAATGTGTGGGGTAGTTAGCAATTAAGGTAAACGCTTTGACCTTGCCTTGGTTAATGTACTGTATAAGTTTTCATTCGAGGTTGTCCTTAATATGTCCACGGGAAACAATTTCGACCTACAGGTACTAGAACAATTAAGGTAACAATTTGATCCTCTCTTTGTTTATTGTTCATTCTTGATTACTATTGATTGCTGATCTTGATTCTGGTGACTGAATGATGAAGGTAACAATTTCAACCAGTGGGATACTAAGTGATTAAGGTAACAGTCTCAATCCTCCCTTGCTTTATTATTCAGTATAAGTCTTGTTCGTTTTCATTCGAGACTGACCTTAACTTCCAAAGTTGAATCTCACGACTAAAGAATTAAGGTAACAATTTCATTGCGTGGGCTACTCAGTCATTGAGGTAATAATACCCACCCTTCCTTGGTTAATTGTTCTGTATAACTAGTCATATGTTTTCATTTGAGACTGCCCTTTAATTCTGATGTTAATTCTGGCAACTAAAGGATTAAGGTAACAATTATTATATGTGCACTACTCGGCGATTAAGGTAAGAGTTTCGACCTCCCTTGGTTTGTCGTTTCGTATGACTTTTCATCCAAGATTTCCCATAAATTCTGATGTTGATTCAGGCAACAAATGTAAACATAAAAAATAACTAAAATAAATGTTCTGTTTTCTTCTTGGAAATGGTAGGTGACTGAGCAGGAACTTAAAAAACTTGAATCAGGGAGTATTTAGATGCTTTAGGTCTTTGGGGTGTAATTTAGATGCTTTAGGTCTTTGGGGTGTAATTTAGATGCTCTTACTGTTGGTTCAGCGCCTAATCTGGCTAATTATAGACTCAAAACTCACGAACAAATGGATGTATTTTTCTGTATCTGATGTATTCAGAATCTGTATCTACTGATGTAGTTAGATTTGTATATCAACCATACATCTGACATGCTACATGTTAATGCAGGGATCTCTCTTGTAATAAGTTCACAGGAGACTACCTGACTTCATTGTGAAGCATTTCTACATTCATGTAAAGCCTCTTTCTTGGAATTACTCAGTACTTGTTAGTAAATTATTGAATAAATTTGTGTGGAACTCTAATAATGCTTTCTTTTCTGGATGTCATGTGCACATCACTCTACTAACAGGTTCTTCAAAATTCCTTTGCTGGTCTTCCTTTGACTGATGTGTAAGTTTGAATTCTCATTTACCCTGTTAATCATGATCTATGGTGGTTATGTTTTGTCTAACTTTTCATTTGTTTTTATTGGAGATTGCCCTAAACTCATCGACGTGACGATTAACGTAACGATTTCTCTACGCTCCTCCCTTGGTTAGTCGTTTCCTATACTTTTTCTTATTGATTCTGACGACCTCTGTCTCTAGTCTACTCACCATTTGTCTGTGGCTTCTAAGGATCCGATGAACGATTTCTGACGCGCGATTTCTACTTCAATCTAACTTTATCGTACTGTATTTTATTCACCATTCAATCTTGCCGACCAAGGTAATAATTTCTACTCTCCGTGGTCTTGGCTACCTTATAACATGAGATATATCTCATGTCTAACATTCTTCATCATTATCAGCACATATTTAACAGTAAGTTCTAAGTTATATGATCGCAGACTTTCTTTTCTTTGCTATTTGTATTCAGAATCTGGATTTCCTGATGCAGTTCGATTCTGATATAACCATACTTCCAATGTGCTACATGTTGATGTAGGGATCCCTCATATAAATAACCTCACAGGCGATCTATCAAACTCCTTGAGTTCATTCTAGGCCTCTTTCATTTCGGTATGTCATGTGCTGAACAGTGAGTTAACAGGTTCTTTAAATTCTCTAACTGGTCTTCCTTTGACTCTACTGTACGTTTGAATTCTCATGTACATGTTAATCGTGATCTGTGGTGGTTGTCTTAATCCTTTATCTTTATCACAGAAATATCACAAACAATCGTTTCGGTGGATGGATACCAAAGGAGCTTCTTTCCTTTCCAGATTTTATTCAAGCTATTATATGACATTTATACGAGTGTTTAAATTATCCTATGCATTTAATTTGGCCCTATAAGTTAAACCAAGCATTACAGAATGAGTTCCATTGTTTCCTGCATGTATTAGGCACAATTTTAGGGTATGAGCTTTGTTGTTTCTTACATGTATTCTGATATGTGGACTGTTTCTTATATGTATTAGGCACAGTTGTAGTTTGCTATTAAAATTAGATGTGTTTCTGATTACGGATTAGCTGGCTCTCCGGAATACACAGCTACGAGACTAAGTGGAGGTCCGAACTGACTGATGTTGAAGAATCAGCGGATGAGTTGTGGTTAGGGGTGAAATGCCACTCGAACCTGGAGCTAGCGGGTTTTGCCCGAAATGCGTCGAGGCGCAACAGTTGACTGGACATCTAGGGTTAAAGCACTGCTTCGGTGCGGGCCGCGAGAGCGCTAACAAATCGAGGCAAACTCTGAATACGAGATATGACCTCAAAATAACAGGGGTCAAGGTCGACTTGTGAGACGACCGGGGACAAGCTTCATTGTCAAGAGGGAAACAGTCCGGATCACCAGCTAAGGCCCCGAAATGACCACTCGGTGATAAAGGAGGTCGGAGTGCAGAGACAACCAGGAGGTTTGTCTAGAAGCAGCCACCCTTGAAAGAGTGCGTAATAGCTCACTGATCGAGCGCTATTGCGCCTAATATGTACAAGGCTAAGCGATCTACTGAAGCTGTGGGATGTAAAAATACATCGGTAGGGGAGCGAGCGGTGGCATACTCTTGTGCTCGAGTAAGATAAGCAGTTGGGATTTCATCGCCTTTCATCATGATTCGAAGGAATCAGAGTCTTGAGGGCATACTCACGAGATGATGTGTTTAAAGCATAAGCATGTTGTAGTGAAAGCCAGACTACTCGGGATGTTTTGCCTTGAACATGCCGGAAAGCAGCCTCAGATATGGTGAAAGTGATAAGCATGCAAACATATGCA
The DNA here is from genome assembly GCA_018326465.1 of Flaveria floridana. Taxonomy (NCBI): domain Eukaryota; kingdom Viridiplantae; phylum Streptophyta; class Magnoliopsida; order Asterales; family Asteraceae; genus Flaveria; species Flaveria floridana. The sequence continues at coordinate 10,702 of BJCO01673219.1, read as the reverse complement.
TCGTTGGCTATCCAATGTGGATAACTAGGGTTGTCACTGGTTGTTGTACCAGAGGTAACAGTTTTAGGAGGGCATGGTATAGTTCCATCCATGTAACCGAATAATTTTTTTGGAGATTAAGAATGGCTCAATCATAGCCTTCCGGTATTCATAGTTTGTAGGAGAGAGGGTGAAAGCAGATTTATGAGAATTGAGAGCTGTTTTCTCATCTGAAGTAAGCACAACAATGCTTGCCATGTTGTTTTGGTGATTTTATGAAGGACAGGATTAAGGTTTGGGTGTGGAGTTTGAGTACAGCCGGAATTTTCTTCACGGCAGTAGGTTGACGGTAGGATTAGGGTTTTGTAGGTTTGGTTTTGCTGGCTCTGATACCAAGACAAACCAATAATGATTTGGTAATTGATTGATTATTTAGGAACGTAATAGGTTTATTTAGGAACGTGATAGGCTCTATATATGGAGCATAATATACGGTATGAACCCTCTCGAATGATAAATGTAAAATATATATCGAGATATTAGTCTAACAACTTGTGAAACTGCTACAAACTGTTTTAACCATGTATACATGTTTATCTCTTTCGTAGTTTCACATAAAAGTTGTTATGCTCTTGTGTACTTTCACTAACATATGGAGAATTCTATACCAATACATATCATTTTGATTTGATTTTGCTGGTTTTGTGTTCATTCTATTTAGGAGTAAGGGTTTAGCTTTCTTCAACCATAATTTTGATTTTCAAAGGTAACAGTTCGACCCTCCCTTTTTATAGATATGTGTAAATCTTTATTCTCTAAAATTTTACATTGCCCTTAAATTTTGATTTTGATTCATGTGACTTGAGGATTGAATTTAATAGTTTCGATCCGTGGGCTACTTAGCGATTGAGGTTACAATTTTAACCCTCCCTTGGTTTATAATTTTGTATTAATTTTCATTCGTTTTCATTCTTGACTATCCTTAAATTCTGATATCGATTAGGGTGACTAAAGGAACCATTTCAATCCATGTGCTACTTAGAAATGAAAGTAAAAATTTAAACCTTTCCTAGATTTATCATTAATTATGACTTGCTCATTTGTTTTCATTCACTTAAAAATTTTGATCTTGATTCGAGCAACTGCAGGATCAAGGTCGCAATTTCAATGCGTGGGCTACTTAGTGATTAAGGTAACAATTTTGTCCCTACCTTGGTTTATCAATAAGTATATATTTTTGTTCATTGTCATTTGAGAATGCCCTTTAATTTTTTTCTTGATTCTGGTGAAATTTTGATCCTTTGGCTTCTCATCAATGAATGATTAAGTTAACAATTTCGACTCTCCCTTTTTTTATCGTTTTATATAGCTGTTTTTTAGTTTTCATTTGAGTTCACCTTTAAATTCTGACCTTGGTTGTAGCAACTAAAGTATCAAGGTAACAATTTCTATCCTTGGGTTACTCGATGAAAAAAGGAACTGTTTCCACCCTGCCTTAGGTTCTGCATAATTGTTCACCATCTATAATTCTTCACCATTTGTAATTGCCCTTAGTAAAGTTTTTATCTTATTTATAAAGACTATTATTTGATAGTTTAATGTTTTTTGTCAATTTCACTTTGGATGTTTAATGCATTTACTAATACAATTCAGTGAAGTGTACGTGTAATGAACTGGTTGGGGAATTGGTCAGGACATGGTTGGGTCAAAATGGGTAAGGGTTTTACTTTCTTGTTTTAGTATTTAGTGACATTATTATAATTTTTTTTCCAAATTCGATACCGCTTTTCTTCTCTGTAATAAATTTTTGGTTCTCCTTTATCCGGTTGGAACTTATATTTATCTTTTTTACTATCAATGGCTAAGATTTAGAGGTGGAAAACATGCAATACGGGCGAGTAGGGTAAATTGTTAAACGTGATTGGTTCAAAATGAATGATCTTCATGCTAATCAAAAGAGGTTGGTTAGGTTGACCGCGAACACTTTTGTCCAAAGGTTTTGAATTTTTTAAAAGTATGTTGCGAATTATATTTATGTTACAAATTTGACACCACTATTCTCATCTTTGGTCTCAAGATTTCTTGGTTCTCTTTTTTAAATGTAGGTGGGAAAACGGTTGTCCTAGAACTATTTTTGTCCAAAAGTTCAAATCTTTACATAAAATGACTTGAAAGGTTTTTGTTTTAAGGGTATACTTCTGATGAAATTTTGATTTTCCTCAATCGATAAAATTTATAATTCTCCTATGTAATCAAAACGACTTATTGTTTGTGCATTATCTGTAGCTAAAGTACAAGGCCCCTCGGTCACCCCTCCTTTTGGCCACCCTTGCTAAAGTATTCATAGCAACTCTAGTTGCACAAAGTTTTATTTGTGTGCTTATTTTTGGAGACTACAATTTATTCTTTTTGTGCTTCAAGCTTATAACTGTTGTTATATATTATATTTGATTGGACTATTTTGATCCATTTCAGTAACTATTTTGATCCATTTCAGCAATTATGCTTTTGTTTGACCAGTGGGCTCCTTAGACATTAAGGTAACAATCTGACCCCTCGGTTTATTGTTTCGTATAGTTGTTTATTTGTTAAAATATTAGATTGCGCTTAAATTTGATTTTGATTTTGGTGACTAAAGGATTAAGTTAACAAATTCGATGCCCGGGCTACTCAGTGATTGAGGTAAGAATTTCAACCCTACATTGGTTTATCACTAAGGTACCAATTCTGACCCCCTTCGTTTATCATTTTGCGTAATTGTTTATTTGTTAAAATTTGAGATTGCACGTAAATACTGATTGATTTTGGTGACTAAAGGATAAAGCTAACACTTTTGATATGCGGGCTACTCAGTGATTAAGGTAAGAATTTGAACCTCTCTTTGGTTTATCATTGTGTATAACTTTTCATTTCGCTTTTGACGGCCCTTAAGTTCTAATATATATTTTGGTGACTAAACGAAATTATTTCAATTCGTGGGCTACTCAGCGACGAACGTAACAATTTCTATCATTAGGCTACCCAACAACTAAGGTAATTGTATCCACCCTACCTTGTTTATCGTTCTTTATAACTATTCACTAGTTGAAATTGCCCTTAAATTCTCGGCACTCTTTGTTCAAAAGTTTTTAACTTTCTAAGCATACCTATCATTTGACAGTCTAATTTGTTTATTTTTGTTAATTTGACTTTGGAAGTTTTGCGCATTTAGAACTAAATTTGGTGAGGCGTGCATGTAATTAGCGGGTTGGAGAATTGGACAAGACATGGTTGGTTCAAAACAAGTTAATTTCTATCAAAAGTTTTATTTTGTCTAATAATATCTAGTGACATGATCATCATTTTACCAAATTCTATACTGTTTTTTTTCCCTCTTTGGTCTAACAATTTCTTTTTTTTTTTTTTGGTAAAAGGGCTTAGCCAGGAAAATACTCTAGCAGTTTTGTGGTTTTATTTTGCCTAATTGGGTAATATTTATGCAATGCAAGATAGGTTGGTTGTGTTGGCCTTCATTTTTGTCCAAATGGTATAAACTTTTTAAAAGTATGCTGTAAGATATACATTTAACATTTCGACACCACTATTCTCCTTTTTGGCCTGAAGATTTCATGACAGATTGTGGTAAAAAAGGTTAATGGTCAAAAAGTCGGTATTTGTTGCCCAAAAGTTCATTTCCTCTCATAAAATGACTTGATGGGTTTTGTGTTTAAAGTACACTAGTTATATGGGAATTATATGTAGGTAAAGTATCCATAGCAACTCAGTTTGTACAAAGTCCATTTCTGTGCTTTCATTTTTTAATGCTAAAAATACTATTTTTGTGCCTTAAGCTTATTAGAATTGTTGTTATAGATCATCTTGTGGGAAATAAACTTGGTAATCAGAATTGTATTATTGTGTGTAGAATATTATGATTACAGGATGTATCACACCATAATGTAGGAACTGACTTATTCGTAACGTGAAGTTCATGCAATGGCCAACCGTACCTTGTAAGTATCGTAGTATCTGTTTAACCACCGACCAATGTTTTTCAGTCGGAGAATGCATAAAGTGGCAAACTTTGTTAACTGCAAAAGTAATATCCGGTCTAGATAAGGTGACATTGAAGAGCTCCCATGACTTGGCGATATTTCACGGGATCAGGAAATGGTGGAATGTCACTGAGAGCAAGGTTGGTTGTGGTGGTAATTGGAGATGGCACGGGTTTAGCATGGGAAAGCCAGCCTGATCAAGTAACTTAAGTATGTACTTATTTTGTGAAAGAATCATATCAAGACCTTGAGTTGTAATTTCAATTCCCAGAAAATAGGATAATGGACCCATATCCTTTACAAGAAAGGATCGACTAAGGTTGTTTACCACCCGATTGATCGCCTACAAATTGTTGCCTGTCAAAATGATATAATCAACATAGACTAACATGTATAAAAGTGTACCTCGTGAGGAGTAAACAAATAAGGAGTGATCGTTTTGGATCCCTTAGAACCGAGAGCATGAAAAGCCATAGAGAAACACTGAAACCATGTCCTTGGTGCTTGTTTTAAGCCATACAAGGATTTGTGAAGAAGGCAAACATGGTCTGGTTTGGTAGGATTGACGAAACCAGGTGGTTGTTGAAAATAAACTATCTTTTTTAAATCTCCGTGGAGGAATGCATTTTGTACATCAAGTTATCTTAAAGGCCACTTTTGAGCAACAAATAAAGAGAGCACAACATGTATAATGATCGACTTTATAATAGGATTAAAAGTCTCTTGAAAATCAATGCCTGGTTGTTAGCTAAACCCTTTGCGACCATGCATGCTTTATAACGGTTGACGACCCTTGTTTGATCTCGTTTGATCTTGTACACCCATTTGCAATCAACAACATTGATTTTTGGAACACGTGGGACTAAGGACCATGTGCCATTTCTCATCGGTGTCGAATAATCTTAAACAATGGCTTTACGCCAGTGAGGATGTTTGTTTTCAACGGCAAATGTGGCAGGTCTACTATCGAGGGAAGCAGTGTGTGTAAAAAGATGAGACATTATGCGGTTTTGTTTGTTTGGGATTGGGATGAAGGTTTTCTGGTCGGGATCTTGGTGGCTATTGGCTGGAAGTGTTTGTAGAACGATGATGATAAGTATGAAGAAAAGGTGAGGTGGTCGAAGGTTGTTGTTGGCTTGGTGGTGGGACAGACATTTGGTGAGGAGGGAGAGGGTGGTGTGGTAGACTGAGGTGGAGAGGATGGTGTGGAAATATCAGTAGGATGGATGTGTATGAATTTTGAGATGGTGATGGAGAGTGGCCAAAAGGCTGATTGGAAAAAGGAAAGCATGTTTCATTAAAACGAACATGTCTAGCAGTATACATACATTTGGAGTGAGGGTCAAAGCATCGGTAGCCATGGTGAGAGGTGTTATACCTAAGAAAAACACAAGGGAGCGAAAATCAATTTTATGTTTGTTGTAGGGACATAGATGTGGGTAGCATTGACGAAGAAATGAGAAGTCGGGTTAACTATGGAAGTCTTGTCCAAAGTTCAGCACACATTGCTGTAAATCTGAGTTTTTTTAAAAACTAACATTTCTTCTCTTATTTAACACTTCTTCTCTTATGCTTTGATTATCTTGATCAACTAACAACACCATATTTTCATATAACCTAAACTATTTTCTATTACATTAGGTTTTCGTCCTTAACACATTAAGAACATAAGAAACTCATCAAAATCACAATGTGAGATTCATAGCTCCATTTTTAACTTTTATATTTTTGGGGATGGAACATGTATATATTGGCCATATCACATTAACATTTTCATATAACAAATTCTTAAACAAGTAATATCAATTATACGCTTAATATTTGATAGTTTTGCAATCATTAACTCGGGTTCAAGCTTAAGGAAGTATGTGGGAAATCAATATAACATTTAACATAACATAATCTTGGAGATTGTGGACACAGAGATAACATCACAATCTTTGAGGATTGTGGATGCATTGATAACAACGGCACAATATTTGAGTATTGTGGATGCAATATAACAATGACAAATTAGGTTTAATTGCATAGATTTTGTGTTAGTATTTTTCCACATATTTTATGAATTTGTAACCTTTTATGCTAATATATTTTTATATCTTTATAAACCTCTATTTCTCAGCAACAATTTTTGTTGACCTTTTTACTTTACATGTTTCACGTGATGAAAACTAAGAACTTGAAACTTCACTTAGGAATGCTTAAGTACCAAGAATAAATAAAAAAACATTATTTCCTTTATTATGTTTTGGTTCTTTGTTACTTTTAAACAAGTGTTGGTAAAATTAAAAAATTTAATGGTAAAACCAAACCAAAGCAAAACCCTTAATAATTGTTTTGGTTTTGTTTTGTTTTAGTTTTAAGTGGTTTGGTTTTGATTTACATTGATAAAAACTCATTATTAATAGTTAACCAAAACCCTGAATAAAGGTGTATTTAATTAAAGAAATTTTGAATTATTTGTTTATTTAAAAACTCCCGAGTAGTTATTTAGAAACTTTTTAGTATATTTTATTTTAAATTAAAGTTACAACCTATCATGGTATATTTATATTTAAAAACAAACCATTTGATTGCATACGAAAAATCAAAATTTCATATCATACACCAATCTTACTTTCTCCAACCGGTTTCGAATACTAAAGTCTTGTACCAAAAAAGTTAAAAACCGATTTGTCTAATATCTATTGGTTTCATTGGAAAGGTAACGAACAAAGTGAACAAATGAAAATCAATTTGTAAAAAAATCTATAAATAAAATTACATCTATAAAAAAAATTAAAACTAAATTACTACTAATATTTATGATGATTTTTTTAAACGAAAATGGCTAAAAATAAACACAGGTAAAAAAATAAGAAAATATAATAAAGAAAATGAAAGATTAATAATAACAAATTTGGTCATTTTAATGGTTAAGGGCAAAGTGATCATTTTAAAATTGATAAGTTTATAAAAATAAAAGTGATTAGAAAAGAGAGAAAATAAAGAAAGTAAAGTAAATATATTAAAAACAAAAAAGGAAAAAAAATAAAAGACTAGTGAAAATTACAGATTTCATCCTTTTAAGTGGTGAAAGGTAAAATGGTCTTTTACATAAAATTAACTGAAAAAATTAATTTTTGTTAGTAAAAAAGACAAAAATCATGATAAGTTTTCAAATAAAGTACGCTTAGTGTACTTTAAACTTGGATAAGATCCATAATTTTAGGTATAGGTATACTTAAGGGAAAAAATTTGTAATTTACTCTTAATTAAATTACTCAATGCCTTATGTTTTCTGATTGTCTACTTAAAAAGTTAAGTATTTATATAATACATCCAGAAATACTTTTTTATGGATCTTTTGAATAATAAATCCAAAATTTTACTAATCTACTCTTAAATATAGATCGTATGTGTATGACCGGATTTAAACCTTCACTACTTGAAATAAACACCAAGATACATTGATAAGAAAAATAGTTTTTAATAATCTAAACTATTAACTATTGGTCAATATTAATCCTAATTAAAAATTTGACCGGTATTAATCCCACTTTTGATTTTGTTACTAATAAGTCTAACTGTTTGCTAACCCTGTTACTTTTTTATGACATATCACGTGACATGGCTCGTGACATGACATATAACATAATTATAAATAATATGGGGACTGGATTGATGATAAAATAGAATCCTGAGTTGCAAACAGTGATTCGATTGATGATGAAAAAAGAGAATTCTTGTTTCAATTCTCCACCGTAACGACAAAATTATATTACTTGATTCTTTTTTATAAAAAAACATTTTATGCAATTATTTTACGTAACGCTTCGTCGCTGGTTAAGTAGCTTAGGGACAACAAGACGCAAAAAATTGAGTGATATATATATACATTTTTTATTTTAATTATGTAATACATTATGTCACATGCCACATTACGAGAAATGTCACGTGCAACGTAATAAAAAAACTAATGAAGTTAACAAACAGTTAGACCGAGACTGTTATTAGTAAAAAAAATCAAAAGTTGAGATTAATATGTATAAAATTGTTAATTAGAATTAATACCAGCCTAATAATCAATAGTTTTGATTATTAAAATCCAGTTTGCCTCCATTGATACCATCGAGTTCAATGTTTTTTTCATTTTTCTTCTTAAATTTTCTCAATGGATGCATATCTAATTTTACTTGTTTAAAGGCCCAATCCATGGCCCAATCCATGGCCCAATTTAGCTGTCCATTAAACCAACCCTTTCTTCTACATCTCACCCTCACTCACACAGCGACAGACGCACAGATCCACCCACCTTTGAGCGTTGGTGCCTCCTGTTGCAAAGTAAGCTCACTCATTTTATCTCTCAAAGCACCTAATTTGATTCACTTATGCCTACTTACTGTTAAAATTTAAGTTTTCTATCACTTAAACAATGCACTCATGTTTCAATGTGGACGATTTGAGCCTAAATTGTGTTCAATTTGATAAATATATAGCGTCTCATCACATAGTCGTGCAATTTCTCGTGTACGAGCTTCATTACGTGCAAATTACATGTCAGAATGTGCTGATTTAGTTGAACAGTTTGTAAGATAACATCGAGACTTTGAAATTACGTTGAAATTGAGCTTTGTGTAATCTATCCACTTTACTCGGTCTGATTTATGATTGAAAAGCTTTCATTAGGTTACATTGTTTGTAGTTTTTAAATGTAACGTTTGAATTTTGAACTGTATGTTAAGCTGCTATTTATCATACTCCCTGACATTCCCTCAGTGATGCTTAAACAGAATGTTAAGTTCTAAGTCCCATTTTTCAAATGCCTATGCACATTATAGATGAGATTCCTGTTTTCTGCTCGATCAACGTGTGAAATGTGAGAATGCTATGGGTAGTAAGTGATGACAGTAAGTGAGAACTTGGGAATCATGCTGTGTTTAGTTATTAGAATTTAGATCCTGATATTGGATAGGGTTTTTTCTTTGAAATGATGGGTAAAGTTAAAATTAGTGTTTGATTTTGAATGTCATTAGTTTCTGAAGAGTCGTAACTCGTAAGGAAGTTGGTTCTATATTTATAAGTTTTAATTCATACGTTTCTATCGTATAAAAAGTTTCTCTTAAATTCTGTTTTTTTTTGCTAGATTGCATATAGTGAAAATGATGGCAGTTGGTGCCTCTGCCCTGCAAATAACTGCAGCGAGGCCGTCTGTTTTTCTTACACAAAGAAGTCTTGGGGCTACTATGGCAAGTTTTGTACATGAATCCGAAAGAAGTTTGTCATCTAAGCTTACCAGCTCTTCTCATCTGTCATCAGTTCCAAACTTTAAGCATAAATTCACAACAAGTCGTCCTAGGTTTCAGAAGTTTGTTACAAGGTCAATGTCAGAAGCTTCTGGAAGCAAGTCTGTTTCCCAGCTGTCCATTGACTTAAAAGGTGGATCCTTGTATTTCCATATTTTTGGATGAATGGTGGTCTAATGGTTTTGTTGTTTGCTTCATAAGAAAGGAAAGCTAATTTCTATAAAATGCATTGTTTGTCATTTCACATGTGTTAATTCTAATGTGAAGGTAAAAGGGCATTTATTGCTGGTGTTGCTGATGACAATGGATATGGTTGGGCCATTGCAAAATCTTTAGCTGCTGCAGGTGCTGAAATTCTTGTTGGAACATGGGTGCCTGTAAGTAAAGTAGTAAAATCATGGTTAAGGTGGCAATTTCGGCCCATCTACTTATGAGTGAGGCCGTGAGAGGCTGTTTTATCTCAAACGGGTCAAATACCAATACGCAGTTAATGAGGAAACAGGTCAAATGGGTCGAACAAGTTGAAAGTCACCCAAATTCTATTTTTCACGCATCATTTCTATTCATGAATTTAGATTATAATTGTAACTATATATTTTTTTGTAATCGTAATCAACACATTATTTATATATATATATATCTTTATTTTTATATATATATGTATGTATATGTGTGTGTGTGTGTGTGTGTGTCTATATATATATGTGTGTGTGTGTGTGTGTGTAGATATATATATATATCTATACACACACACACACACACATATATATACATACATACATACATATATATATATATATACATACATATATATATATATATATACATACATACATACATACATACATACATATATATATATACATACATATATATATACATACATACATACATACATATATATATATACATATAGGGTAAGGTTCCTTTGTTAACCCTTGTTTATTGCGATAATCCATTAACCCTAATGTAGCGAACACTTACACCACTGTAACTAATATTTACATCGCGTTACACCACTGATGTAGCGAGTTTCCCTCCATTTTTAAAAAACTCCACCATTTTTTATAACGTTTTTAACTTTTTGTATGATGTTATTTTTTTAAACAAATTATACCATTAAATAGATCGTTTTAATATCTTTAATTTGAGTATAGTCTTGCTATATATTTTTTTTAAAAATTTTAACGTTCGTTTTGGACCACTAGTTTTACCACTGTAACTCTAAGTTACAATGGTGACGTGGCTTGCTATGGACCACTAGTTGGGTTAATGGGTTATCGCAATAAACAAGGGTTAATATTTGATCCTTCCCTATATGTATATATATGTATATATATATATACACACACACACATATATATATATATATACATATATATATATATATATATATATATATAT
>BJCO01673218.1:0-13454 GCA_018326465.1 Flaveria floridana | reverse complement strand
ACACAAAACACAAACTTGTGAGTTACGATTAGGTTAAACGAGTGATAAAATTAAAATAAAAACAAAGTGATATGATAAAAAAATATAAAAAATATAGGCAATATGTCACGGTTTGGCCAAACCGTGACATATAGCCCCCAACACCCTAACTACGCACAATCAATTCCCCATTAATTACATACCCAATCATTGTTCAACGAATCCCCAGATCTAACTGTCACGGTTAGGACTCACCGTGACAGTTAGGTCTCACACCTGATTGAACGATCACGGAGAGCCCTAACCGTGACCGTTTGAATCGGTTTTTCACATGAAAATGCGGTGTGTGCAGAATTCCCCTTTAAAATTTGAAAACAATAATGTCATAGTGATGGCAAGAAAATGATGTGTGTAAATATGCACATAAATATACAAACGTATAAACTTCACCTCACAATCTCAACTACACATTCCGAGTTTTAAAAAGTAAGATTATTAATACTTTTTTTGTGTACTAGTAAATGATTAAAAACCAAAGAAGTTATTTTTGATTCTTAGATCATATATCGAGTTTAAAGTTTAGCAACAATTCTGAAAAGAAAAAAGTTTCTACCGCTATACTACCAATCTACTCATAAAACTTAGGCTATGTGTTATGGAATAGAGTCCATGATCAAGTTATCCTGTAATATTACGATATGTAATGCTAACCGGATGCTTACTGGACACTGTATAGAGTCGTTGATTAAGTAGCTTAACCATATTGTGAATCAGGTGATTAGAGCTCACTCACGCCCTCGCGACCTCTCTCGTGCGCTAGTTCTCGGTTCTGGCAACACTTAGCGTTATCAAGACCCTACAATCATAAGCGATGAAAACATAAAACTTTGACTATAAAACAATTCAAAACAAATTTTCAAAAATTATCACCCAATTAATTGACATTGTAAGGACGTGACAAGAGGATATGAACTTTTCAATAAAATAAAATGAATTTACAGCGACAGCAGAGGATGCGTACACGTTTATTAATAAATTTTGTTACTTTTTAAACCAATGGGGTCACATTGACAACGACATTTGACCAAAAATATGAATACTTTAACAAAATGGGAAAAAGAAAGAAAAAAATAAAACAAAAGGGTCACTTAAAATGTGTAGTCTTTCTTTGCTTGTCTCAAATTACATGTGACGACTCAAAACTTGTGCGAAAGGGTACACTTCTATTTTAGTGCATATCTCAAAAGGAGTGATAATTGCTCATAAAAATCTATTGAGGTATTCTTCTAATAACCGTATTACATTATTAATAATTGTAAAGTAAATGAATCAATTACTAACCTTTAGCTTAAAAGTATACAGGGAGAGGATATGGAGTTGAAGAGTAAGCTTGAACAAGGAGATGTTAATTATGTTTTTATAAAATGCTCGGTAGCACAATAGAATTAAAGAAGATATCGTAAAATTTTGATGTTACAAGAGTGACCTTGGTAGATGAATTACATGTGATACACAAAAGAAGATAAAGCTTAAAGAAAAAGATCATATTCATAATCACCTACGCTACCATATGGTACCTTTGGAGGAACCATGACGAATGGATTTTCGACAAATCAAGTTGTTCGGTGGATAAGCTAACAAAAGAATTCAAAGTTCAAGCCTATCACATAGGGTGGGTTGTAAACCTAAAGCTCGGCCGATAGAAATGGACTAGGAGTCCATCAAATGGAGTTTCTAAGAGTTAAAAGCCTGGTTATCTATTGTTTTGTTTATTATTTAGTGCAAGTTTTCTGCTAGTATCCTACTAGCACTCCTATTGAATGGAATACAGCACCGATAAGTGTTTGCGTCAACTAGAATACAATATATAATTTGAATACATGTAGGTATGAAGACACATGCTCTTCTTAAGATTTCAATAATGTTGTCGAAGCCTAGTATTGTAACATCCCGAGTTTCAGGGTCATATGTAATAGTTAAAATAAAAAAAATATGAATTTTATATTTTATATATTATTAAACGAGTCAGTAATGAGTGAAATGATTATTTTCAATTTAAAGTTTTGGACGAGTTTTAGTGTCGTAAGATACCATTTATATATATATATAAATATATATATATATATATATATATATATATATATAATATTTAAATGTGCTCTTTTTTTAGCGAAACTTAGGTCGACTCATAGATAAAAATAAGTTTGTTTCAACTGCATATTTGAAATATTATAAAAAGTTATATTTAAAAAGTTATAAGAGAAAAACAAAGTATACAACTGAATTAATTATGATATAATAATAATATTTAATAAATAACTAAGCTAGCAGGCAGTCACGCCATTTTTGCTCCCACATCACCTCCTTTCCTTTTTCACATGTCTGTCTGCTTTCTTATAAATAGAGACCTTAAAGTTGAATTTAGATTAAAAGTTTTCTTGTGAACGCTATAGTATTATGAGAAACCCGAGTAATTGAAACCCCATTGGGTATTGTTATTAGTCGTTTTTGGAGCTCGGTAGGAGTGCGAGTAGGGAGACTCTACATCAAATTGTCGTAGATAGTTTTAAGCTATGTTCTCGTTTAAGTTTATGTCAAGTTAATTATTATTTATTTTAGATTATAATTATCATTAGAAGTATTGTTAGAGTTAGTAGTATTATTATTTTTAGGCGTTAGAAAGATATTGTTAAGGGTGGGTTTTGAGTAGCCTAACATTAGTTAGACATTGACTGATCACTCATGCTTAAACAAGACATCATAAATCAATATTTAACCATGACAATAACTAGTTAGTTGTACCTATACTTAACCTAGGATTATTTGAACTATATCAGGACTTTAAAATATTACCAGATTGTACTAGGAATAATTATTTACTGTTGGGTAACTGTTAAACAAGTGAGTTCTAAACTGTTTTCTAAAACAGGAAAGCGATGTTCTAATAACTGGTAATAATTAAAGAATTTACTATCAATAACATCTGTAATATATGGCAATGCTTGATATGATGCTTGAGGGCTATGCATTTTATTTTTATATTTGAAAAATCGCTTGTATTGACTTGTTATGTGAATTTATAGTGTGCTTGCTCTGTTTCTATCTGTTTGTCATGGCTGTATCTGCCTGATGCAATAGTCAATATTAAATATGTTTTGAATTTTAAAGAATGCTATGTTCATGAACTAACAAGCTTTACACTGAGTCCCAAATATTTTTTTATGGACATACATCATAGGTGTCAAGTGATTGTAGAGATCGAATATTACATGCTAGCCTATGAGGAAATAAAAGTCTTAGAGCGCTATTGAAGATTTGGATTTCTAGTATAGTTAAACTGATGTAATGGTATTATCTTGTATGACTAAGGAACAATATGTTATGGTGCATAATTAAAGTTAGACTTCTGCTGTGAACTCTATGTTACTATGTGTTTTGTATATCCGATGCGTAACTCTCCTTAGGTTGTACCCTGGGAGGCCGCGTTACAAATATGGTACCGTGAGTGTTCACCTCTACTAGAGAATTGATTAAAGATAGTTCTTTGGTTTTATGTATTGTTAGTTGTGTTATTTTGTACTTAAGCATTTGTCTACCATATTTGTGATAACTTTATTAGAGCTTAAATTATACATTATCATTTGGGCTGTTATGTGCTTCTTGATCTTAAAGCATTGAGTTGTCTAGCCACGCACATGGTCGCTACTGAAGTTGTGACCTCTTGTTCGACTCAATGCATGTGTACGCTAGCACCGCTCGCTTCTAGGAATGGACTTGCATCTGTTGGTTACACCTAGTGATTTTTTAGTATGGAACTTGCTATTTTATCCATGACTAGAAGATCAAGTATCATGTGAAACCACATGCTTGATACTGCTACGAGATGAACATGTTGGAAGAGTGAAACATGGGCATGTTGTCTCTGTATAGTTTCAATTTGAAGCTAATTAGTCCTGACAATTTAAGTCCGTAGCTTCCATATTGGATTTTTATGGGCATTTTAAGAAAAGAAATGGGTCATACTGGGTCTAAAAAATTGTTCAATAGTTCAGGATGGGCCATGAATTTTAGTATATAAATACCTTGCGGGTCAGGATGGGCCATAGAATTGAATGCTGGTCATCCTTCAACCTCCTTCCAAGTTCCAATCGACTTGTGCAATCCGCCATCTCCATAATCGATCATCACCATCCTCAAGTTCCAATCGACTTTTGTTAAGCCATCGGCTGCCATCGCCAATTCTTTAGCTAACCAAGATACTCGGTTTGATTGAAGATGTGAACATGAAGGAGACAGTGAAGAAGAAGACGACGGTGATGGAGAGGGCGGAGAAGAACAGTCTAAATGTAACTCCGGAGACGGCGGTCGGAGATCGTGACGATGGAGCGTGAAATCTGCTGTTTTGATCGGAAATTGAAGTGCGAGATCTCCGAATGCTGCCGGAGATCGCCATCGGAGTAACCGACGGTGTGTACGGCAAAGGGTGTTGGTGATGATGGTGTTTTTGCACACACTGAATTGTGAGTGGAAGAAGGGGGCGAAGAGGTGTGTATGTTACTTGGGGATACGAGATTTGACGGTGGGCGTGTGGGGCCGATCAAAGACCTTTTCTTTTTTTGTTCTTTTTGAAGTTTACTTATTTTTACTGGGTTAATTATTTATTTTTTGGATTTGACCCGTCCCGACTTGACCCATTCTGACGAATCCATTTTGACCCGAACCCATCCTGACCCGTTTGTTACCTGAACTCATTCTGACCCGAACCCGTCCTGACCCGAATCCATCCTGACCCAACACCTAATCCGACCCGACCCGCCCCGCCCATTTTGCCAGGCCTAAAGCTAATACATAAAACAGTGGAGTACTACTCACTACTCGTCTTAAACTCTTTCAATCTTAGACAAAAAAGTTCATAGCAAGCCTTTTGGAGGAAAACCAAACTTTGTCAATTCTATCTTTTAAATTTCCTCCGGTTAAAGACGGCTGTCGATGGTCTGATATCCCCTTTTAGGTCTTCATAGAGATGGTTGAAGAGAAAGATCGCGATTTTAGCTTTTTAGATGCAAGTCTCATTCCCGTCAAAGATGTTGACTTTTGTTTTCTTTCTTTTATTTGTTGAGATCTAGAGTGCAAGGGAGGTAGTTGTATCTCTAGACGACGAGTGCGATTAACTCTTTGTTTGAAAAGAGTTAAAAATCGCGTCTTTAATAAAACATTCATTCGAATTCTTGATATGTGAAACTCCATGTCCTTGGATGTATTATTATTTTATTTGGTCGTTATAATGATCTTAGATTCCTTTAAATAGTTATTTCACCAATACCAAATAATATACATATAACAATTCATATAAGTTATCAATTATTTTATAAAAAAATAATTCTATATTGTGTTCTAAAATAATAAGCTAACTCCAAGCAAAAATGCTTCTAATTCTGAAATTTTAAAATCGTTGGTTGGGCCATTTTGACTTAGGCTTGAAAATAAGATAATTTGGAGTTTATAAATTTGGGCTTTATAATATTACTTGAGATCCATTTATCCAATCTATATTGGAAAACACGTGACCTCACTGGCTCACTATAATAACAAGAGAACCACCTTGTCATTTCATATTTCATTTCAAAACCCTAGTACTCACTAGCCCAATAACGTTCATATATCATTTTTTTCCTTTTCTTTTTTAATTATGAACTTGTGTATATGTTAGATAAAACAAAAGCAGAGAATGATATGGCTGCTTTGAAGGTAGATCACAAAATGTAAGCATCGATGGTGGTGTTTTGACGGATTATTGTTTCCCGTCTTTTGAATTCAGCAGTTTTGTGAGGGAGAAAATAAATCGATGCGCTATCCAGCGTTAAGAGCATTCACAATGAATTCATCAACTCTGCTCTATCATCAAACTTAAAGAAAAAGTTAAAAAACACATTTTCATTAGATTCACTATCACTTAACCCTATCATCAAATTATAAAGGATTGATATAGTAACCTATCAAGTTTAGTGGGATGGTATTTTATCTTGCATCAAACTATGGTGAGTGTATAAAAAACATAAAAAAAGGAATAAGGAATATGATGTGGGAGGTTGTTAAAAAACTAGCTATAAGTTTAATGGATTGTGATTTTAGTTCAATTATATTGATATGGACGGTGAATCCAGTATGAATGCTCTAAGAGCGTAGTTTTGTTCGGATGTTTAAATAGTGGTACTTGTGGATGTATTCAAATCAGCATCGGTGTGCTCAAAAACAAAGAATGCCACAATGTGGTTCTTACCTAGTATTCGTTAGCACACAACAATCTATCTTGTATAGATCTCTTGATTGGTTTAGAGAGCATTAAACACTGATAACGTGATAATAAAATAAAAAGAACTGGAAAAAGAGAAACTTGTATCATTCATATCTTTTCTTATGATATATATAGCGATACGATATGAAACCAAAACTGAATACAGAAATAGGGTAATAATGGTATAAACCATGTTGTTAATTTGGTCTTTATTTGGTAGAAATTATTTATAAAAGGTCACCTTCTTTAGTTCTTTTAGATAAGAAAGTCAATAACCATGTTGGAATTTTGTTAGTCAAAAAGACATTTTGTTTTCTTCCCCCTTTAACTCTATATCAACTTACTTGATTTTTTTAAATCACTATCAATATTATAATCATTCATTTAACATTTATACTAATTTATTATTTATTATTCCATTATCTTAAAATAATATCTATGATTAACCTTATATTTACTTGGTTGTTTAAAGTTTTAACAACTTACAAGAAATATATACTCAACATAGACACTAATTTTGATACTCTTAAGATTATACACTAGACCCTTTACCACACGGTCCACATAGATGCATATTCCTACAACATAACATAACAAACCAAAACCACACGAAGAAAAAAAAAACTGAACCGATAAACACCCCTAACAAAACGTCCATTTGCACGAAACCAAAAACCCTAATGTACCATATATCCCTCTTCAGGAACCGTCACGAACACGACATGGGCGGAAGCCCTGAGAATATGGGAGCGCGACAAAACGGGCACGAGGTCTGTTTCCGTTGCAGCAATTTCCCAACACACTCAGAGTGAAACACATCACCACACCTACTGAGCTGGCAAAGCACGTCATCCTTCTCGTAATCTTCCGAGCAGATGAAGCACATCCGGTCCACGGATCTGAACCGGTGGTTCTGCAGGTCCTCGAACCGAATAACCGGAAGATCCACCATGCATAGTACGTCTTCTTCATGGTGACCATAGTTAACACCACCATATTGGAAAATGTTGAAGATGGAGTCTTTGAATAATTGGAGAATATCGGATTTTATTCGAAGGATGGGGATGAGGAAACAGATGATGAACACGATGTTGATCAACATTGTTGAGGGTTAAAGATTTAAAGATCGTTGATGGTTGGTGATCTACGGGAAGATGAGCTATCATATACAATTATACATCATGTATTTATAATAGTGGGATACATATTTGCTTACGTGGCTCATGATGATTGGCTGGAGACTTTTGTGCTTTGACTATTAAGGTCTCTTCGAATCTTGTTTTGATATAAAAATATCTAGGGTATCTAGAATTCTATTTCTACATATCTAAACAAACGCAAATAAGTTAATACATACCTTTTTAGTAATTTTTTATTGGACAAAATAGAAGGGAATGCTTATTGTGTAATTGAATTGTTAATGTGTTATAATAAACTTTTAACTTGTTACAACTTGATGTAAAAAAAGAGCTCTAGCTCACGGAGGTTAGAACGGTGGCGAGTGCAGTGGTCGCGGTGGATGACGTGAAGAATGATGGAGTTAATCCTATTTTGTTGAAGATATGCTTGGAAAAAAAAATCAATCTAAATAAAAAAAGGATTTGAAGATAATTATTAGCATTAAGTTATTATTTGTTCAAGAGATAATTGTTAGAGTTTATTTTATTAATATATTGAGTTATATTATAAATTAAAGTTAAAGTAGAATGCAAGTTTATTTAGTATAAATAGAGGTGTAGGGGTTTTGTAATTTTGTGTGGTTTTGTTTTTAATAAATTTGATATGTATCGTGTTTGCTAGATCCAATATTTTCAACAGTTGGTATAAGAGCTTGAGAAACAATTATGGGAGGAAGAAGGCGTGAAGATCGAGTAAGAGAAAGATTAAAAAGGTTCTGTGTAAGCTAAAGATCGAAACCATCGATGAGGTTCTGTGTGAGCCAAGAACAAGACTAAGGTTCTGAGTGAGTCAACAAGAGTGGTTTTGTGTGATCCGAAGAAGCTAGGCCAATAGAAGAAGACGATTTGTGTGATGAAAACAATAGTTCTGTGTGGTCCAACGAGACTAATATATATTAATGTTCCGAGTGAGCTAACAAGAGTGGTTTTGTGTGAGTTGATTTAGAAGAAAAAAGTGAAGTGAAGTGATTATGTGTGAGTCAAAAGAAAGTGATTTCGCATGAGGAAAGTGATTTCGCATGAGGATATATAATGAAACTTGCTGTTCGAAATTGTTTCAGTTTGCTCGTGAAATCGTTTTTGGAATAACTCTAACTCAGAAGGGAGAGTAGCAGTGGCGATTAATGATTTCTTTGTTGTTCATTATGCATGGGTCCATGAGAAAGCAAAGTCAACATGAAACTAATTTAATTCTTATAACGTTAGAGATATTGGATCAAGGTTATACAATAGAATAAAAGCAAAATGTCGGTATGTTTTGGGAGGTGGTTCAATTCGCAAAGGGAGCCTCTAAGCTGTTGCGAGAGGATCGAGTTAATTAAGTTGTTTGAAGGGGTGTGTTTTTGTGGTCGTTGAACTCATGATGTTGTTACAAACTAGGAATAAGATGAAGAATGCTGGAGTTAATCCTAATTTGGTGGGATGAACGAACTATTGATCAACTGAATCTGAAATGGGAAATAATGCATCTGATAATGACTCCTTTATATGGGATTTATAATTATAATCAAGTGGTATATTTTTTATATATACTTTTACACACACACACACACACATATATATACTTTTTGTGGTTAATTTTATCATCATATAATTAACTTTTTTTAAATATATAGAAATATCATTGGGCAAGCGGAAGCAAAAACGAGGATGTCGTCCTCAAAGCGTTAAGCGAATACAAAAAGAGGAAGGTTGTATTCTAAATGGGAGCCGGTGGAGGTTATGGGTGTGGAGTTTGGTACTCAATTCAGCAACAAAAAAGATTAAAACTTCTGAATCAGGCCAATGCGTAAGCTCAAATGAGTCTGTTACAAGCCCCTCCCTGACCTCAACGAAATACGACACTTACGGGGCTGAGATGTAAAGGAAATAAAACGGTAAATGCTTCGAGAAAAATAACACTGAATGAGGCTATAAGCGATTCCAAAGCAATGAGGGAGAAAGAAATGGAGCAAAGAACTCAATGATAATCTCTTCGTATGAAATTAAGCGAATTAAAATTGGCCTCGCTAGACTTATGGCGAGAAAGTTTGCTTCAGGATACACTAGACCGAGCTGATGCTGAAAAACGTTCTAGAACACAAATGACAAATTGTCCCGCAATGCGGTTGGGAGTTTAATTCATAGAATTATAGTTTTTTTTTATTTTATATTGTTTTTATTTTAAAGATATTTTATTTTTAGGCTGTAACTTTTTAAATTTTATGAAGTTTTTGTTTAGAAACAATGTGTCATAGAGTGGCGTGAGTGCTCCTTGAAATTGTGTGATGTGATACGTTATAACATAGTTTGAGATGATAACTTTTGATTAGTTTATCCATGGTGTAGTGGGACTCTCTTCGAATGAGTGTTCCATTCATTTTTATTTGGGTTGGTGATTTAGTGACAGATATGAAGTCTCATAAAACACTTAAATTTAAAAGTTTTGTGTTCAACTTGTAAAAAAAATAATCTCAATTTCACATTGAAGTCATATATTATTTTAGAATAGTTATTGATGAATGCTCAGAATTGCCAATTATAGTAATCATGTATAGATGATATACACTAAAATAAGTAAATAGAAAAGAAAAGTTAAAAAATAAAACAATTATATCAGAGTAATTTGTACACATTTTCATGTAATGAACCTTTCGTATAACATAACAAACTTATTAAATCGTTGGAGATATTTATTTGTACGGAATGTTTTCCAAAAATATCAAAGTCGTTGTCTTAGACCAAGAAATTACAAAACAAACACACATATCACAATTTGATTTTCAAACTTTTAAGATATGAAAGACCTAAGTTTTAATATAAGGATTGGGTTATAGTAAAAAGTTTTAAGAATACGCTAACCACAGGTCTAAAATTATAAATAGAGCATTACAACATGTATATTTTTATTCACATTTTAATATAAACTTTATCCAAAACTAAGCTGAAACAACATCATGTAAGAATTTACATGCTTTTTAAGTATGTAAAATTAAAAAAAAAGTAAATCTACAAATAACAAAATATTTTATTCAACGTGGCCAAAACAATGTTTAAACATTAATAAAAAAAAAATCAAGCCATTAAGATGAACGAAAAATAAGTAGAAAAAGAAAATATAAAAGTTAAAAAAATTATTTTTTTAACAAGAAAGACATTTAGGAAAAAAAAACTCAATGAAAGTACTAAAAAAGGGAATAAAGATAAAACTCAAGTGGATATTCTCACCCAAATGAGTACAAACCAAGTCCTCTAAACTTCACTTTGGTAATCTTAGAGACACTTAATATATAATTATAACCCAAACTAAATCACATTTAAAAGAAAACGAGAATTTTATATATACTACTATAAATCTTTAATTCATATATACCCAACCAAATTTGACGGTATCATATATACTCATTTTTAAATGAATTTTTACGTAGTGACAATTTTACCCTAGCTTTTTATATACTCTTTTTCTAATTCTTTTTCATTTTGGTCTTCAATTATATCATTTCTACCGTTCTTTTTTTTCATTTATGTGCTAAACATGTTTTTTTTATGTATGTCGCCCAAAACTGATTTTCTTTTACAATGATGGTAGTTGGGTTAACAATAGCTTTCTTGATCTTTTAATTTTAGATTTTGATCAATGCCCAATCTTTTATGGAGCAACATGCTAGAAATCTTGGAACACTATGCTATAATATGAAAGTTTAGAGTGGAGTATTGAAGTTGAATGTGCACAAGAAACTCAACAATTGAGAAGAATTAATATTAAAATTTCAAATAAGTCATGAAAAAGCGTATTAATGTTCATAGTCCTTTTCACATATGAAGATCCTTATATGACTATCCATGTGATAAACCTAATAATGGACATACAATTAATTGTGAAAGGGATTGTGCCTCGATAAATATCAAACATGCATAAGACAATAAAGGCATTTCATTGAGAGAAATTTAATATGAAAAAAAAAATCTATACTTCTATACTATATAATAAAATAAACTTTTTATAAGTACACGTGTCAACTTGTGGTTAAATCTAAATTTTTATTTACCGTCTCTCCTTTATAAAATAATAAATTATTATAAATAAGTAAACGAACTAATTTAATATCCAAAATATAAATCTTTTTATTTAATAAAATTTTAAAATATACTAAATTATAAGATTTTAATTATATCTTATCTTAAAATATAATTTATTATTTGTTGTTTATAATTGTTTAAATTTTCAACATTTATTATCTCATTAATAGCTAATGATATGTAATATGTCAAATATTAATGAAACATAATAATTTTAATATTTTAAAAATTTTCTACCCATATAATACATGAGTTTTAACCAAATTAAACAACATACAAACATGACGCAATGATCTAAAGGATGTAAAGAATAAATTTAAGCAAATTGTAGTAAAACATGATATTTTTAAGATTTTAAATAGATTAGTGGTAAAATATTCATATTACAAAATAGTTTTTAATAAACTAAATTAAAAAATGGATAAATTTGATAATTTACTTGTATAGAAAGTATATATCTGATATTTTTAAGTTTTAATGGGTATATATGATAGGACAGAGTCATAGTAAAATAGATATTTAATTTAAAAAGCTAATAAAGATTATGGGCTTGACACGTGTCATTCTATTGTTTTAAAGAGTGCGGTATTTTGGTTATTGTGTCAAATTACTCAGCTCATTGTGTCTTATACGTTCATTGTGTCAAATATCTCATGTCCTATATATTACGTCATTTGTTATATGTAGACTAGAAATACATAATGATATACTTTCATCAATTTCTTTTTCAAAACTCATAGTGTTGACGATAACACGATATGCTATTTTTGTTATTATTTTCTATAGATTATATAAAGTTATTATCTATCATTATGTCATACAATTAGAAGGACACGATGGTGTTATTTTAGCGATCTATTTTTTAAAACTGATAGTGTACAAGATAACACAATGATGATATAAAAACAAAATAAAACATTGTGTTATTTTATCATTGTTTTTAATGTATTAGATTATTTAGTTGTTAATTTATTATTGTGTTTTACATATTAGGAGATATACAATAATGTTATTCCACTATTATATTTTTTTCTCAAATTTATCATAGAAAAACACAATAGTATGCTAGAAAAACACAGTAACTAAGAAAAATACGTAATGAACTGCACTAAAAATACCTTGACAATATTTGAGCTCAAAAACATAAAAAATTATTATTATTTTATATAACAATACTGTACTCGTTTTAAAAATAAAAAACGTTTTAAAAATAAAAAACATTTATTTTTATGCTGTAATTTTTATTAAAAAATAATATCATACATAAAACTTATGAATGTTTTAAAAAAATAGGAGAAGTTGCAAAAAGTAAAAAAAATGGCTATTCTTAAAATATTCATTTGATAAATTTTTCTGTACAATTTAATATTAACCATTGATTAATAATATTAATATTAGAGATTACTTAATATACCTTTTAGTTTTAAGGTCTTTTTTATTTGAACATTTCTATTTATGATTTACAAGACCAGGTGAAGGGGTTAGCACTTTTACAACACAACAACACAATGAGGAGAGTGTATTAGAACACTTAACAGATCAAATGGGGAACTGGTTATGATAATGCTAAGAACACAAAGGTAAATTCAGAAAGAAGGAACAAGATAACAACACAAGTGGTTGGTTTTCAAGGATGTTGTATATTGCTTCTCAAATTCAAAGTTACAAGTATTCAGCATGCATACATTACAAGACTTTGAGATACTATATACTACAACCTATAGGCGGCCATACTTTGAAGGCCAGCTGGATACATGAACTAGACAACACAATCCATGTAGAGTCAAAAGGCAGATTGCCTTTTGGCTAGTGACTATGACATGCCATAGCTCACATCCTAATGTATTATAAAAAGGATAAAAGTACATAAAGTAGAAAGGTTTGACCCAAGACCTCAATGTACAGTTTTCCTAAAGCATGGACCTTTTCACCAACTCATATAA
>BJCO01673217.1:0-13577 GCA_018326465.1 Flaveria floridana | reverse complement strand
TCAA
Source organism: Flaveria floridana (assembly GCA_018326465.1). NCBI lineage: Eukaryota > Viridiplantae > Streptophyta > Magnoliopsida > Asterales > Asteraceae > Flaveria > Flaveria floridana. The sequence continues at coordinate 13,573 of BJCO01673217.1, read as the reverse complement.
TCAAGATCATGACACCCATTTGTAATCAAGGTGCATTTCAGTCGTCGTATGACATGAGATCATTAGCTACTAAAATAAAAATAAAAAAATTACTTGTAATATGATAAATTAATAATAAACACAATACACAAACTCGTATGTTACGATTAGATTAACCGTGTGATAAAATAAAAATAAAAACAAAAACAAACTAGTATGATTAAAAAAATTTAAAAAATATGTACAAAATATCACGGTTTGGCCAAACCGTGACATATACACCTACAAAATCCTAACTGTCACCCCATTAATTACACACCCAATAATTGCAATGATCCCGAGAACCTAACGTCACGGTTAGGCCTCACCGTCACGGTTAGGTCCTACACCCGACCGAAAGGTCACGGTTAGCCCTAACCGTGACCGTTTGAGGTGGTATACTTTAAAAAATGAGCGGTGTGTGCAGAATTTCCCCATAGTTTTTGTATTCATTAATTTAATATATAGGTTAATTATAAATTAAAAATTGCAGCTGACGGCATAATTCTTTATATATGATTTATGCTAATTTTATAGAGAAAGTAATGATAATAAAATTCCTTCTTTTATGATGTAATTTTTCAATAAAATAATAAGACATAAGAGTTATTCAATTTTAAACAAATCGGTAAGACAGATTACCCGAATAAAATAATAATGATGGGTGTTTTCTTGTCACTCTAGCTAGATTTTATCCTATTTCACTTAAAGATTAGTCACAAATTTGTCATCATTTACTCTTGCTCATTGGTTTATTATCATCAACGATTCAAAAGAGTTATCATACTTTATAGTAAAAAAATTAATATATATTTCAACATGCTCCTATAACATACATGTACATATACATCTACATGTACATATACATGTATCACCGGAAAGATCCCGCTGTTGAGTAGAAACAATCCATAAAGGACACAAAAGACATTTTTAATACCTAATAGTGAAGTGCCGGAAAAAATATATATTAAATTGGAAATTTCAATTATTATCTAATAAGTACCATTTACTACATGTTAGGAAGATGAATTATTCACATAAACAACCCCTCTATATTTCAATAATTCACATATAACCTCCAATCATTCCAGTAAGTGAATTGTATGTCATAAAAGGTTATGTTTTGAAACAACTACGAAAAGGAACCCGTTTGTTTCTAACAAGAAACTTTAAACGAATTTCTTTTAGAGAAAACAAAATAAGTATTTGTAACTTGTATCTGTTATGACATATTACGTATACAAATATTTTTAATAAAAACTCTTTCACAATGTGAATGTCTAAGGTTCAAATCTCATTTGATGCACATCACGATTTACATGTCATAGATGCATAGATGTGGGCTTGGACCCTGTGAATTCGCCAAAGGTGGGGTTAATACCATGGTAAGATTGTAAGAAGACTATCTACAAACTATGTTTATAATAAATGATTACTCTTTGAACTATCCTCTAAATCAGCATCACTCATATATATAACGTAAATGTTTTTATTTACCAATATCAAGTGACACAAAATCGTCTGACTAGCTCATAATATAGCTATGTTCATTTACACTATCCTCACTATTTAATAAAGGTGATTAGTTTGACATATATTAACCAAGATAAGTCCAGTAAGGGTACTTTCTTTGGTTCAAAGGGGTTGCATATTATCCAAAAATGACAAAACAAAGGTAAAATATAATAACTCAAACCTACCGGGTATTTTTGTCATTCATCTAAAGGTGAGGGGCATAACAAGTTTATTATCGTGTATATAACAACCGCATCTATTTCTCCTAGTGTTCATAATCTCTTTCAATGGGTAAAGAGAGTGAAATAAAGCTTCTTGGAACCGCTGCAAGTCCATTTGTGAACCGGGTTCAGTTTGCCCTCAACCTCAAGTCCATCGAGTACGAGTACATCGAAGAAAATCTCGCTCGCAAAAGTGAGCTCCTATTGACATCAAACCCGGTTTATAAAAAAGTCCCGGTCCTTTTTCACGCTGATACACCTATTTGTGAGTCGCAAATCATAGTCGAGTATCTTGATGAAATACAACCCGATTTGTTCCAACTCCTCCCATCGGCCTCTTTAGATCGGGCTAATTGTCGATTTTGGGCCACATATATTGATGACAAGGTACGTTAAATAATCTTTATATACTTCATATATAATTTTTGTGTCAAGTATTATTTTTAGGGTTTAAAGAAAGAAAACCAGTACAAGCTAGATTCAAATCTAAGTATTTAAGGAACTTAAAGGCTTATTATTATATCATAGATATGCATGTATTTATTTTGAAATATCTTCGACAGTTTTTCCCGTTGTATGAAGAATTGAGACGGACAATAAACAAGGAGCTACAGGAAGCTATAAAAGAAAAAATGATCGAAGCAACACGATTGTTGGAAGGAGCCTTCATCAAGTGTAGCAACGGGAAGTCTTATTTTGGTGGAGATCAGGTAGGTTATCTGGATGTTATTCTTGGATGTTTCATCAGATGGACGAAACATGTTGATGAACTCTACAGTTTCAATACATTTGATGAAGTTAGAATCCCAGAACTTACAAAATGGGCAAATAACATATCGTCACACGAAGCACTTAAGAGTGTGACACCGGGGAGAGAAACACTAGAAGGCTTCTTTGCGATGATTAATTTCTACAAACCACCATATCAATAAACCACCAATTAGTGGTGTTTCATACTTTGGTATGTTTGTGATTAAGTGTTGTATCTCGTTTGATGTTTTCATGTTTCATTTCGGTATGAACTATGTATTATGTTTTATGGCTAGTAAAGATCATAACCATGGTCTTTACATATATGCTTTTCATTATCAATGTTTAAACTTTCTGCTTGAAATCCAATCTCTTACTAATAAATAAAAACAAATACGGACACGTGTCACCATTTTAGGTCATCTAATAATTGGTTTTTCCGCTTGTCTCTCCTCTTAATTATGAATGCTATAATATCTATTTATTGATTAATAACTATCCATAATTAAAATTTTAAATATGTTAATTTTAAATTTTGGAATGTGTAATACATGTGTTTATTTAATCCGTATAATACACAATATTTAAAAACTTTTTATTTATAAACCATGTAACAATAAATTTATTTAGTCCGGATTGTAATCTAGTGTTCTAATAATTGCAAATTAGAAAATAGAAAGTATCTTTATAGAAGCTACATCTTTAAAGGATATGCTCTTTTTCTAACAACAAATATATAACAAAATTAATGCTTATATTCTATAAGAAAACAAAATACTAATTTTAGGGTGCAATTTACAAAGTAGTTATTTGCGTCTATTCATGTAACAATTATTTAATGTAAAATGTCAACGAATTAAACATATTCTTTCTCTTTTGTCCTTGCAAAAGTTTAATAGTTTTCATCAATCGTAACTATTATATTAGTTTGATTAAAGAACTAAAACAATTGTTGCAGTTTTCAAGTAAAACTCACTTTTGTATTTATTACCAAAAAATAGAAACCAACAGATCGAACACGTTACTTTTGCTAACATCACCTTATTCTGGCCCAAAAATAGAAATCACACGTTATAACTTCTCCACACTTTCTTATCCAGATTCCCTCAGCCGCTCTTATTCCACACTAGAGAGTAAAGACCCCACTCTACATATTGAATAAACACTAGAGACCCACTCTACATATTGAATAATTTGATATCGTGCTCTAATTTGCATGATTTTGAAAACCGGACCGGCCGGTCCGACTGGTTGGACCGGGAACTGAACTCCAATGTGGTCCGGCTCGGTGCTTAAAACTGTTTTAACGTTGAAGCAGTGGCCACACCAGTTGAACCGGTCGAACAGGAAACCGCACCAGTGGAACCGGTTTTTTTATACAACTTATTTTTTTTGTAAATTTAAATAATTATAATTTTATTTGATTCTTATGTACGTTCCAACAGGTTGAACCGATCCAACCAGCGGACCGGTAAAGCGTACGGTTCACTGTCCGGTACGGTTTTGAAAACATTGCTAATTTGTACAATAAACGACTCATGATATTATTGATAGCATTCACACTATGTTTCTCGTACTTATATTTACACTGAACATAATATTTTTCAATTAAATAATATTTTTATATTTTTATTATTACATTTTTTACTTTAGTACACTCAAAAACAATTTAAAAAATATTAAAAAGTTATGAATGTTAGTATCGCGTTTTCCTAAATATGAGGATGGACAGTAATATTTTTTCTCTGCTGCACTCGCAACTACTCTTAAACATCATTCATAATATAAGACACATATTCACATAAAAAATGGGGAACATGCTGTGAATGTTTCTAGGGATATACACGAACCGAACGTTCAGTGAATAGTTCGTGAACCGTTTGGTAGTAAGTTCGTTTATGTTCATTCGTTTAATACATGAAGGAACACGAACAAGAAAAATCCGTTCGTTTAGATAAATGAATGAACATGAACATAAATCGTGTTTGCTCATTTATGTGTGTGTTCGTTCGATAATGTGTTCGTTAATGTTTGTTTATGTTCATTTATTTAAAAGTTATGTTTGAGATAATTATGTTAAGTACTTATTTATCTTTGGTGGATATTACATAATGTTTGTGATTTTAATTATAAATCAATATATAATGGTTTGCATTTGGTTGTTTTAGACAATTTCATTTGTGTTCATTAATTTTCATGGATATTTGTGTGGGTCCGATTGCCTTCATTTACGTTCTTTATGTTCGTTAACAGTTCATGAACAGATTCATTTTCTTAATGAACAGACACAAACAAGAAATCTCGTTCGGTAAGTCATGAACAGTTAATGAACAAATTATCTTTTTAATGAATGAACACGTACATGACCCCTGCCCGTGTTCGTTTGCAGCCCTAATATTAATAGAGAAATATGTTTATGTTAGCTTATTTTATATAAGATTCATCAACTCCTACAGAGTTCTTAAGAAAAGATCACCGTGTACTGAGGAACTGAATCCAACAAACCGGATAACTTGAGGGTTGTGTGTACACTTTTATTATCGAAATTATTCGGTGATTCACTTGAATAAATTAAATAATCGGATAAAGCTTAGAATCAAAACAAAGTATGCTATTGTGTGTGTTTTCGTAAACAAGAGATGATGAAGAAGATGAAGTCTAACCAATATTGTGTTCAAAATAGAATATTTGAAGGGATATGGTTGATGCTGAAGTCAGTTATCATCTTTAAATTTTACCATTTTCACCTAGATTTTCACATGTTAAATTTTAGAAAAATCAATTTTTTTGCATTTTTAATTGAAGCAATATCTACTGAATCCATAATAAACTAAACAAATATGCATTTCATACTTTTCGATTATTTAATGGATATTATGATTACATTAGTCAAATATCAACTCAATTACATTGAAATATCTACACATAAATAGAGATGATGACAAACACTATTACTACAAATTCAGTTATATAAAAAATATGATAAAAACCAGTATAAGCTAGATTCAAATCTAAGTATTTAAGGAACTTAAAGCTTATTATTATATCATGACCTGTAATTGTCATAGATATGCATGTATTTATTTTAAAATGTCTTCGATTGTTTTTCCCGTTGTATGAAGAATTGAGGCGGACAATAAACAAGGAGCTACAGGAAGCTATAAAAGAAAAGATGATCAAAGCAACACGATTGTTGGAAGGAGCCTTCATCAAGTGTAGCAACGGGAAGGCTTATTTTGGTGGAGATCAGGTAGGTTATCTGGATGTTTTCTTGGATGTTTCATCAGATGGCCGAAACATGTTGATGAACTTACAGTTTCAATACATTTGATGAAGTTAGAATCCCAGAACTTACAAAATAGGCAAATAACATATCGTCACACGAAGCACTAAAGAGTGTGACATCGGGGAGAGAAACGCTAGAAGGCTTCTTTGCGATGATTAATTTCTACCAACCACCATATCAATAAACCACCAATTAGTGGTGTCACATACTTTGGTATGTTTGTGATTAAGTGTTGTATCTCGTCTGATGTTTTCATGTTTCATTTTGGTATGAACTATGTATTATGTTTTATGGCTAGTAAAGATCATAACCATGGTCTTTACATGCTTTTCATTATCAATGTTTAAACTTTCTGCTTGAAATCCAATGTTCTAATAATTGCAAATTAGAAAATAGAAAGTATCTTTATACAAGATACATCTTTAAAGGATATGCTCTTTTTCTAACAACAAATTATATATAACAAAATTATACTTATATTCTATAAGAAAAAATAATAATTTTAGGGTGCAATTTACAAATTAGTTATTTGTGTCTATTCATGTAACAATTATTTAACTTAAAATGTCAACGAATTAAACATATTCTCTCTCTTTTGTCCCTTCAAACGTTAAATAGTTTTCATCAATCTTAACTATTGTTTGATTAAAGAACTAAAACAATTGTTGCAGTCTTCAAGTAAAACTCACTTTGTATTTATTCGGAGGGTTAGTTACCAAAAAATAGAAACCAGCATATCTAACACGTTACGTACTTTACATCACCTTATTTTGGCCCAAAAATAGAAACCACACATTATAACTTCACCACACTTTCTTATCCAGATGCCCTCAGCCGCTCCTCTTCTACACTACAGAGTAGAGACCCCACTCTACATATTGAATAAACACTGGAGACCCACTCTACATATTGAATAATTTGATATCGTGCTCTAATTTGCATGGTTTTGAAAACCGGACCGGACCGGCCGGTCCGACCGGTTGGACTGGAAACTGGACTCCAATGCGGTCTGGCTCGGTGCTTAAAACCATTTTAACAATAAACCATTGGTTAGACCAGTTGAACTAGTTGAACTAGCGGTCGGACCGGGAACCGGACCGGTTGAACCGTGAATCGGACCGGTTGAACCAGGAACCGGGCCGGGTGAACCGGGAACCGGGCCGGGTGAACCGGGAACCGGACCGGTGGAACCGGTTTTTTTATATAATTTTTTATCTTTTAATAATTTTTACATATATTTATAAAATATAATTATAATTTTATCCCGTTCTTTTATACGGTCCGACCGGTTGAACCGGTCCGACCAACGGACCAGTAACACGTCTGGTTCACTGTCCGGTACAGTTTTGAAAACATTGCTAATTTGTACAATAAACACCGATTCATGATATTATTGATAGCATTCCCGGTATGTTTCTTATACTTATATTTACACTAAACATACTATTTTTTTAATTAAATAATATTTTATATTTTTATTATTATATTTTTTCTTTAGTACACTCATAAACACTTTAAAAAATATTAAAAAATTATGAGTGTTAGTATCGCGTTTCCCCAAATATGAGGATGAACGATAATATTTGTTCTCTGTGCACTCACAATCAATCCCGACCATCATTCATAATATATAACATATATTCACATAAAAATTAGGGAACATGCTGTGAATGTTTCTCGGTTTATAAACGAACCGAACGTTTAATAAACAGTTCGTGAACCGTTCGGCAGTAAGTTCGTTTATGTTCGTTCATTTAATACATGAATGAACACGAACAAGAAAAATCCGTTCGTTTAGTTAAATAAACGAATATGAACATAAACCGCGTTTGTTCATTTATATGCGTGAACGTTTGATAATGTGTTCGTTAACGTTTATTTATGTTCATTTATTTAAAAGTTATGTTTGAGATAATTATGTTAAGTACTTATTTATCTTTGGTGGATATTACATAATGTTTGTGCTTTTAATTGTAAATCAATATATAATGGTTTGCATTTGGTTGTTTTAGAAAATTTCATTTGTGATCATTAATGTTCATGAATATTTATGTGGGTCCGATTGCCTTCATTTAAGTTCGTTTATGTTCGTGAGCAGTTTATGAACATATTCATTTCCTTAATGAACGAACACAAACAAGAAATCTCATTTGGTAAGTGTTCGTGAACAGTTAATGAACAAATTATCTTTATAATAAATGAGCACGAATATGGCCCTCATCAGTGTTCATTTGTAGCCCTAATATTAATAAAAAATATGTTTATGTTAGCTTATTATATAAGATTCATCAAATCCTCCACAGTTCTTAGAAAAGATCATTGTGTACAAAGGAACTGAGTCTAATAAACCGGACAATTTGAGAGTTGTGTGTATACTTTTATTATCGAAATTATTTGGTAGTTCACTTGAATAATTTAAAGAATTGGATAAAACTTAGAATCAAAATAAAGTATGCTATTGTGTGTATTTTCGTAAACAAGAGATGATGAAGAAGATGAAGTCTAACTAATATTGTGTTCAAAAAAGAATATTTGAACGGATAGGGTTGATTGCTGAAGGCAGTTATCATCTTCAAATTTGACTATTTTACCCCTCGATTTTCACATGTTAAATTTTAGAAAAGTCATTTTTTACGCATTTTTAATAGAAGCAGTATCTACCGAATTCATAATAAACTAAACAAATATGCATTTCATACTTTCTGATTTATTTAATGGATATTATGATTACATTAATCAAATATCAACTCAATTACACTGAAATATCTACACATAAATAGAGATGAAGACAAACACTATTACTACAAATTCAGTTATATAAAATATATGATAGTATACTTTTAAACAAATTTAAGAGTTTGGGTGTTTTGAAGAAGTAAAATAAAATAATGAAATCTAAAGAAGAAGAAAAAATACTTAATTTTAGAATTTATTTAGGGAGACGTCATCAATTAAAGTGGAATGCAAAATTTAAGTGAAATTATAGTTATATTGTTTCGAGAAAACCTTCGGTAAAAGCTTTAGAAGAGGCTTTCCATTAATTTTATATGTTATTAACTATTTCGTATGAGTTAATAAAATATTTTGTGATACAATTTTCTAATATCATGCGTAATAAATGAAACGATGAAGGAGAAACTAATGAAGAAAGAGATGAGACGGTGAAACCTTTAATGAGTGTAAGGTTGGGGCAGAAGAAGACAGCGGTAGACAAACTAAGCTTTTATCGTAGAAAACATTATTCGTGGCAACAAGAGAAGAATGAGGAAACACGTAGCACTTACAAAATACAATTACCTAGTAACTTTTACGTCCCTGACGATCATTCTGTTTTTACATCAGTTTTTTTTTTCGTTTTTTCCGGTTTTCTCTTTTAGTTTTTCTCAAATTTACATGAAATCATCATAGTTTTATCTTGTTTTTTCATTTCCCCAATTTAGTTTTCAATTTGAAGGGGGAAGAGCGGTGGATCCCAATGAAAATTCACCGAAAAAAGGCAAAAAAAAAACACCTTGGGTCCAGGGGTGTGGCGCCCAACCGGCCCTGAGATTTCCTTAAAACTTCCCTGGTTCCGCTCCGTGTGGCCTCAGAGGTGTAAATGAGTTAAGCCGGATTGCTAGTTAAACACGACCTGAGCTAAACGAGTTTGAGCTCATTTTATGTCTCGCTTAGTAAATGAGCTCGAGTCTAAGCTTCAGATATCAAGCTCGAGCTAAAACGAAAATGATCTTTTGTTTATATAATTTTTATTTACGTATTAAATATATATTTATGTAAATAATATAACTATATATAAAATTATGATAAAACTAATTAGGTAATATATATTATGTTATACATAAAAAGTATGATTATAAATAAATGCTCATAGTCCATGAAATATCAATCTCGTATCATTGATTTAATGAGTTAAGATGAAATAATTTTATTATATTTTGTTATTATATATGAACACTCTTATATAATATATTACCACAAATTGAGAGACCTACCCCTAGATCGGGCCAAATTATGGTAAGTAGATATGACTCTCCACTAGCATGTGTTCGACGTGGAGGGAAGAGAAGACAACGGGTAGGATGTGAAGAAGAATGGAGAAATGAATATCACAAACGGATAATTAATAAAGACTTGAGGAGTCGATACATGCAGCATGAGTTACATAAGTAAATTAATGTGCTCTTAATAGTTCATGTTCTCTCTTCAGTACCCATGCTAATGCTACTTTAAATCAGGCGTCAAGAAAGAAAAATACACGCCTAATCAGTTTCCCAAAGAACATATAATCAAAATAATAAAGCTCGAATGAAAAGGAACCCGTTGTTTCGGACAGGTGGAAGAGGTCGATCATGTGCTCATCAATTGATCCTTTGCAGCACGGGTATGGTCAAATATCACGGCTTGGTGTCATTTTCCGTTAGTCGTGGGGGATTCAGTCAGAAACTTATTAACAAATACTCTAAACATGGAGGCTGGTAAAAGGGTCAAACGTGTAACGTACACTATATTCGTTGTCTCTGTGGTTCATATGAGAGCTCGTAATGATATTATCTTCGAAGCTAGGCACATATCGGTGGATAGGGTGGTGGATGAAGTTATCTTTTCCTCATTATCAGGGTTAAAAATAGAGGTGGCATAAAATACTTAAATTGATATAGATGGTGTATGTTTGATTTGGTGTAATTGGTGTAATTTGTGTTTATATTCCGTTGGGTCTTAGCATCTTGCTAATAATTTCTTTTGCTTTTGTATAAATTGACCGTTTCTAAAAAAAACTATATTAGAGCATCATAAGTAACATAATATCATTTATTAAGAGTAACAAAATGATATCTATACTACTATATAATGGAGCTCTTTGGGGTAAAAGGGTAAATTCACCCATTTTGTAAGACGCATCGGTCCCTATGTCTAGTTATCTTCATTGTGTTTGATTGTTGATTAATAAGATTTTGACAAGGTATATTGACGATTAACAGGATGATTTGAATGATTTTGAATTTGAGTTGAAACTTTAACTCTTTAAATATTTATGTTTTGATGAAATTGAACGTTAATATAACTAATAACTGCTAAACCGACACTAATACAACAAGTTTTAATGGTTAAAACAAAGTGAAATGACTTGAATTTAAAAATGAGTTTTGATGTTGTCGCACGAGAAAAGTTGCTGAAATTATGAATAGACGTGAACTTTGTTATTCACATGATCTATTCGCAAGAGCATTTTTTACTGTTCGCGGGAGAAGTTGACTTTTGGTCAGATCTAATTTCATGCGATTAGTAACATTTCACGCAACAAGTTAGATGTTTATAAAACTACTCGCATGCGAAATGTTTTACATTTCGTGCAAGAAGTTCAAATTTTAAATATTTTTTGAATTTTTCTAAGTCTGATTTTCATAAATATGTGACTGATTAATGTTTACTTTGTTTACATATGGCTAGACAAATGGTTTTTAGTAAGAACCATAATGCTATTGCTTATCTTGGAGACGTTCCTAAAGACAAAGCTTTATTTCGTTCTCTGATTGAAGGGCTTAAGATGTCTCGGATACATTATGTCATTACAGCTAATCCATCTATTTACACTGATGTTATCGATGAGTTTTGGGCAACGACTGATAATGAGAGAGATGCTGAAGGAGAGCGGTGTATTAGTGCTACTGTGAAGGGGGAGAGAGTTGTGATCACTACTGAAGTGATCAACCATGTTTTACTGCTAGAAGATCAGCCAAACGCTCTGGCCAAGATTGATGATTCTATTGCTTAGAGACTGTTTACAGATGATGGGTTATGATCACAAATATTCATCATTAGAGAAGAAGCATCTGTCACAATTCTGGAAGTTCTTATTTCATGTGGTAATTCACTGTTTTTGTGCAATCTGAAGACTGGTCTTGATAGTTTGAGTGCTGCTTTAGATCACTGTTGGTTTCTCTTGTCGATGACATACCTTACAATATATCCAAGGCTATCTTTCTCAGTTTTGATTTTAGCTAGTAGAGCAGTTGATAATTTGAGATCCAGAATTTCCATTTTGATCAAACCAATCATACTCATGTTTGTCTATGAAACAAGTGCTTTGTTGCTTGATGTACTAGGCCTATCATTCTTAAATTCAATTTTGATAGCCATCGTGCTTTATCCACTTTCATTGGAATTAGTCTTTGGTTTGTATTCCCTAAAAAAATGCCCAAGTTTGTCACATTTACAACATCGCAGACTTGTCTTATCAAATACAATTTTACTAGCATTGTTCACCCTAAGCATTAGTCGACCAGTTTTTCTTGCAAAATTCTTAGCTCTACACACCACCATTGTCATTTGATACTTGGTGTCATTTTCTTTTACATCATCAGGATTAACCTGTTGTAAATCATCAACTAGAACCTTTAGAGCACTTAGTTTTTCTGTAATGAAGACTTCATAGCTGGACATGAAGTTGTCAACAAGACAAGATGTTCTTTTACAATCTTAATGGTTTGTTTTGATGGGTTGGAAGTAGTAACATATTCTTGTTAAATCTGTGGTGGAGGTTGAACGGATGAATATGTGTGGGTTTGAGGTTGAACTGACACATATTAGGATTGCATAGGGGAATACTTATTAGGATTTGTAACTTGGAGATAAGAAACAAGTGTTTCTTGTACGGAAGGAACAAAAGGGCTTCCAAATTATTCTTGTTGACACATTTTGGAATAACTCACATAGTAGTTTAGATTGCTAGCCATCTTAACATATAATGCAGTTGCTTCAGCTCTATTGAGTTAAGATGGTTAGCAGTCCTTTGCTTATCATCCATCTCATATGATTTAACGACAGAGATCAGATCACTGAGAGATAGAATGAACAAATCTTTGGTTCTCTTAATAGAAGTACAATTGTTATTCTAACTGTATGGCAATGAGTTCAACAACTTCTTATTTACAGCTATGTTTTCCATGGAGATACCCACACTCTTCATCCTTGTTATCAACGTCACAAATCTAGAAATATGTGTCTGCAATGTCTCACCCAGTACATGATTAAAAATGTAAATTATTGGATCAAGAATAAGGCTGGTGCAACCAAAACCAAATCACTTAGTCTATTTTGTGTACATCTAACAAAGGCTTCCGAAGATAAGTATGGAGCTTCCGAAGGAATCAGAGTTCTTCTGAAGAGAAAATGTAAGCTGAACTTCCGAAGACAAATTCTGCTTCCGAAGACAAAGTGTCTACTCGAGAAGTTCAAGACTTAGAAGAAAATATCAGAAGAAAACTTCCGAAGAAGAAATCCTCAAGCCTCGGAAGAAGTAGTGTCTTCCGAAGTATAGGTGGTTTCAGAAGAAGTTGTTCTTCCGAAGCCAACTAACCTTCGGAAGACAGTACTATGAACCAGTGGACATAAGTATGGTCCTCCTGACAGTCCGCTGCAGACCTCTGATATACCGCATGGCATTTTCTCAAAAGCCATGTAGTTGACCATACTTTATTCCATTGTTCACCTTTATTAGTTAGTACAGTTACTATCTTTAGTTAGTAACAAAAGGTAAGTCATGGACATGTCATGAGTACCATATCTTAGATAATACTTTATCTAAGATACCTTAACTCTAGCATTGTAGTATACGCTTTAGTCATAGGTTCCCAGCTGGTATCAAAGTATATCCGGCTGTAGGTAGTATTATATATAGTTTCTCATTGTAAATCAAAAGAACATGCTTGTAAGAGTCTTGTAACACTTTGAGTTGAGAAGTAATATATACAAATACCTTGAAAACTATATTCGTGTGTTCTTT